>CM021106.1:226939033-227099627 GCA_007115665.2 Sequoiadendron giganteum
CATCATTTGAATTTTTATGAAATTTATAAGATCAAATTTTGTAACTTTTACTATATATTTACTTAAATGAATCAAAAAAATTATAGAACTACTTACAGTTTACATTAATTATTTTTGCAGGTTCTCATCAAGTCGGTCTACCATGCGATTGTCACTGAAAAATTATTTTATCAAGAGACTATGTAAATATCAATTTTTGGTCTTCACGTAAAAATTGATAAGCTAAATAATTGGATATATATGTGCACACATATATGTTTCATCATGTTGTATAGTTGTATGATTTTCAATTAACTTATTAGTAGCATTTTAAAAATCTCATTCCAATTTTATAGATTATACATTTCATATAATTGTTCAAATATTTTCTAGAATTGGTAAATAGTTAAAATTATGTGAGCTCTTAATTTATTATGAATATAATCTAAACTATTTAAGGAATATTTAAATTTATCACCTTTAACCATGTGATAAATTATATATTTATGAAATTTGATTGTAGAGGTAAGAATTTATATCTAGTGCATGTATTACTTGAAAATTAGATAAAATATCTAGATCTACATATACATATGAGTGCATATAATCATCAAAATGAACATAACATGATCATAATTGACTGCATATATATAATCATCACATTAAAGTCATCTGATATAAATAAACAAATATATGTATCTGTCAAGTCCAACACATAAAAGTTTAAATAAAACTAGAGATGTCTGGTCTATTTAAAATTTAAAACCATTTAACTATCAGGCTGATCAGTCAAATCAAGTCTCCTCTTTGTTCTAGGTCGATTAGATGTACCTACATCATGCTGTAAAAGAGTACAAGTAACTTGAAATTAGATTTAAATTTATTTATAAATTTTGATATAATTAAACATATTTAAACCTGACAAAATATAAACTTTTGGATAAAAAAAATTAAATTAATTAAATATCTAGTAAATACAATAAAAATGATTTTTAAGACATGAATAATTTACCATATGATCATGTGGATCTACTGGAACATTTTGTTCAACCGGTAGCATAACTGTCACTTGAGAAGATTCAAATGCATGATCTACTATATCCTGCATATTCATATAAAGCAATCAATATGTTAAAACCTCGAATATATATATATATTTAAAAGATCCGTAAAAATTGTTTAGGATATTTAGTAAAGTTTACAACCTTGAATGATATGACCTCAAGATCACGCACCTGAGATTGCCCATGCATAAATGCTGACGATGTCTCAGGTGCACCTGCAATGGGTGTCTCATGAAATGCCTGCATATATATGTACAACAATTTGTATAGATCATTCACGCATTTGTATGTAAATGTAAAAATTAAATTAGATCTATGATGTGTATTTAATTCAAACTTAACAAACTTTTTGAAAGAATGCACCTGAGCTGATGATGAATCAGGAGCGCTCACCACAACTTGTGCTTGGTCAACACTAGGCATGCTCATCTGACCTCCCTGCATCTAGATATAATATATATCAATCACACATCATGTGTAAACATTCAAAATAAATTAGATATATATATATCCACACAAAATAAATTTAATATATATTGGTTTAAGTACCTGACCAAAAGGTGATCCCATATCTACAACACTCGACATATAGACATGATCATTTTGAGTTTCAGGCATTGTCTGATCATGCGTCTACACCAAACACTTATTGAATTAATATTGTATTATATATATAATTTGATGTTATTATTTAAACATGAATTTTGCACATTCCAAAAAAATATATGTTAAGTTCAAAAGATGAACATACCTGTGTAAGATGATGCTCAGAATATAGTAAATCCATAAATGAATCTGTCTCAGACGCAGGTGGGTCACCTGAAGTGGATGCCTGAGTATTCCTATTGTTGGAGCCTCCATGCTCTCTATTGACCACTTTAGCCGCCGTGTGTGAAGTCTGATGAGTGAGATGTCCTGAAAGTGAACTCAATGCTCCTAATGTCGATAGCATGGTTTGCTGCTGAAATGCAGCAAGAACACCAGGAGAAGCAGGAGGAACAATAGGAGCAATTGGAGCACGTCGTTGAGGATCAACACGTGCTCCCAATCTATGTTGGGGCATGCCACGCCCAGCTCCCTGAAATGACCTCATATCAAAATAGTTGGGTTTTAAACCCAACTCAAACTCTGCCCATAACTTTCTCAAAAAGAATAGGGGCACCTCAGAATTGCCATGTGGTGGAGTATCAAACACCATCCACCATCTATCCCAAAAATGTGCAGCTATCAAGGGGTGCCTACACCATAAAATTGAAATTCGTTTTTTGGTGGGTGGAATTGGTTAGCTAGTTTGAGGGTTAAAAAAATACTGGCACATGGCTTCTTTGGTAATTTTAAGGTCATTAATTTCTTTATAAGACAATCCATCTGCATAGAATTGTCTCCTCTCGTCTCTCCATTGATGGAACCTATCTAGGTCCGCATCAATAGATCGAACAGAATCGACAATAATTTGCATCGTAGATGCAAACCGTGAGAGATGGGGGGAATTCTAGGCTCATTTTTTATCAGATCTATATTTTCTTGAATGACCGTAAGATTTGCCCTAATGCTCTCTCTCAACTGATCCTGGTCTACTATAGGGGGTGAGGGGTTAGGAGGTGGAGGGTTTGGAGGAATGGGGTTTTTTGGTGGTGGTGGGTTAGGATCTATGGGATCTATAGGAATATGTGGTTCGGGCATAAAATCCTCAATGCTAAATAGTGGATCCATGTGAATGTACAACCAAATGGCAACTGCACATGTTAAACAATTAAAAAATATATATCAATAAACTAATTAAATAATGCAGACAATTTGAAAGAACTATTTAAAAATCACATTGAACGTGCACAAATCCAAAATGCAATTCATTTGAAGACCATTCGATTTATCATTAAAAAATCAATAATGTTCATTAAAAATCCATAGCATTTACACATTAAAGTTTATAATTTAAGTTTGTACAAGTTTTGAAAATTTCAAATTTGTGGTTTACAATTTGAGTTTTGGGTAAGGGTTTGTGTTCATATTTTAGAATGTAGGGTTTAGTGTCTATGTATATTAGAATAATGTAATAAGGTCCATTAAGATAGATAGAAATTAAAAAATTTGGTTATAAGGATACATTTAAACATATAATAATAGAAACATAGGAATCATGGTACATTTGAAAAGGGGAAATGATAATAGGAGTTACCATAGAACACAAAATATTGTTCATATGAGAGACAAAAGGTATGAGAATTGAATATTATTTTAATAATAAATTATTAAACAGTAGTATACTACATGAAACTTAAAGGATGCAAATAAATTAAAATTATAGTGATTAAAAGTAATAATTATGCAAAAAAAAAAGGAATCCAAACTACCAATTCAGTAGGGTCAAATCCAAGAAAGTTTGCAAACCAATCCTTCATCAATTATAGAATTTAGAGTTATACATTTTAATTTCTTGATTTTTTTAAATTTTGAGTAATAATAATGAAGGAAAATCTATAAGTTGATGTTCTAGGACGGTCCCCTTTGACAAAATGGTAACAATCGACCTAGATTATGTTGAATCAAGAGTGAAGGAAATGAAAATTCAATATGTTATGACTAAAAGGACCTATGGTTGTTATAAAAAATTGAGGGAAATGAATTGTCTTGTGATACCTCACAATTATCTCTACTAAAAATAAACTTTGTTGATCACACCTAAAGACCCCATTGTTATATAAGTTTGTAAATAAACTCTTTCAAAACTAAGATTGTGAGAAACAAAAATTGAAGAAATAAGACTAAAACCCTATGTGTTTTAAAAAGTTCCACTAGTATTCATGATTTTTAAATCCTTATGAAACCATCAAAAACCTTAGGTACCTAAGTACGGGGATTCAGTTCAAAAAGACATTGCTAATAGATTTATTTTTCAAGTTTAAGATAAAAAATTTAATTGATATATAGATGAAGAATTTTTTAAAATACGATTTCATCTAAGGATATGATGCCTTATATTAGAATTTTTATCACACTAATTCTAACTTGAACCATAGACGGGCTAATTATAACTTGAACCATAGACCCTAATTATAACTTGAACCCTAATGTATTCTAACTTGAACTCTAACCCTAATTGTAATTAAATCGGGTATCATAACCTTAGTTGAACACTAACCCTAAATGCATATAAACTTTTTAATCATAAACCTAATTAAATATTGATTGAATGTTTAACTCTCACCAAAATTACAACCATTTAACCCTAGACTCTTAATTTAATTTTTACCCCAACCCTAGAACTCTACACCAATTGATGGGGCTAATTCTAACTCCAACCCTAACCTGCATCTTAAATTTTAATTCATAATTTCATAATCCTAAACCTAACCCTAATAAAAATATAACCCTAACTCTAAACCTAGTTGAATACAAACCCTAACCTCAACCCTTACCCGAATATTTATCTTAGAACCTTAACCCTAGAATGAATTTTAACCCTAGAAATAGGTAATTGAATTCTTTAATATTAAACAAGTAAACCTAATCATAACCCTAATTGTAATTTTGAAATCTAACTATACAATATATATTAAAGTTTAAGCCAAACCTTAATTGTACCCTAGATTTAACCTAATTTTAACCTACAAATAGGGTTTTAGTTTATGTTACGTTTTCTAGGGTTTTAGTTTACGTAAATTCTAGGCTTTTAGTTTACGTTACGTTTTCTAGGGTTTTAGTTTACGTTTTCTAAAGGTTTTAGTTTATGTTTTCTAGGGTTTTAGTTTACGTTTTCTAAGGTTTTAGTTTATGTTTTCTAGGGTTTTAGTTTACGTTTTCTAAGGGTTTTAGTTTATGTTTTCTAGTTTTAGTTTACGTTTTCTAGTTTATGTTTTCTAGGGTTTTAGTTTATGTTTTCTAGGGTTTTAGTTTACGTTTTCTAAGGTTTTAGTTTATGTTTTCTAGGGTTTTAGTTTACGTTTTCTAAGGTTTTAGTTTATGTTTTCTAGGGTTTTAATTTATGTTACGTTTTCTAGGGTTTTAGTTTACGTTTTCTAGGGTTTAGGTTCAAAGATTAACGGTTTGAGTAAATTAGTTTTTTAGAACCTACAGTTTAAGGTTTTAAATTTCAAAACTAAATGTGTCAAATTTAGGTTTTCGATTTAAAATTTTATGTTGTTTGTTTGTTTCGGTTAATTAAATGCAGTTTAAAAACTATTAAATATTAAATTAAAACAAACTAAACAAAAATAACTAAATAGCAATTATAAAACAAAAATAACTAAATAGCAATTATAATGCAAAAATATTGTAGAATTCAACCAACCTGGAGGTCGCTAAGGTCAGGTGTGTCGCCTGGAGGAGGTGAGAGTGAAAATTTTGCAGATTCTAGCCGTCCAAAACGCGTACGCAATTTGCTGTGTCTTGTCGTGGCGCTCCTAACTCGGTTGTGAAAATGACTTTCACAGTTGCTTATTTAAAAAAATAAATAGTCTTTAGAAACGCGTACGCGTTTTAGGTTCGTAACCCAAACCGTAACACGTACGCGTTATTGATTTAGGATCGCGTATGCGATGCATAACGCGTATGCGTTTTGTGCGAGAATTTTTTTTTCGTTCGAAACTTCCCCTCTTCGTGGACCCAACTTCTTGCACTTACCCACACAATGTGAGTAGGGGCAGTGATGGACAACATGAATGCCTGGGTGCTACTCAAATTAATGCCAATTCTAGGCGGGGTTTGCAAGCGTGGTAACCTGGTGCAAGCAAAGAAGGTGGTGTTGGCCATTGCTAGTATGAGGGATATTTGGGTAAATGAAGTTAAGTGTTCTTGGTTGGGGTTCTATAGCTTAGGGGGGATGTTCTTTGGGGTGATATGGGGTGTTTAGAGATGTAATATGGGATGTATTTTTCTCTTGCCCTATTTTCTAGGCTATTGATATTGTGTAATACCTTTGAAAATTAATATTAATATGAATAATGCAGGGTCATCCTACTTTTACTAATCAAAGAAAAAACAAATATGTATATAAATAGGAGAAGCGCATAAATCTATATATAAATTGAAGAAGTGCCAAAATTAAAAGGAATAAAAAAGAACAACAATAATAAATAAGATAAGGAGAAGAGACTCTACAAAAACACATATATATGTATATATACATACATACATACATATATATGTATATATATAAAGTTCTATGTATGCATATAGATAAATATGCTTATATATATAATTACATATATACGTATAATTATAGATACATACATACATACATAGAAAAAGGAAATCTAAAAATCGTAAAAAAATTTAAAGAAACCAATTAAGAAAAGAAGAAAATCAAGGAAAAATAGAAAAACAACACAAAATAAGAGAAACTAACAAATATGTATATAAATTGAAGAAATTTGTCACTTTCTGTTATTTTATGTTGTGTTTTTTCTATTTTTCCTTGTTTGTCTTCTTTTCTTTGGTTTTTTAAATCTTTTTCTTTATTTTGTAAGCTTTTTAGATTGGTTGTAAATGTGTTTTCCTTATAGTTAGTTTCTTTAATTTTTTGCTTCTTTGTCTTCCTTTCTTAGCTCTTTAATTAATTTTTAATTTTTAAATCTTTTTTGTCTTGTCTTTGTTGGTCCTTGTGTAGCCTTCCCTTCCCCCTTTCTCCTTCCTCACCTGTTTTTCTATTTAGGTTGTTCTTGGTCTGTAACTAACCACTTTTCTCCTTGAGCTCTTTCATCTGAATGATGGATCACAGTGCGATCCAAAATGTTGATGTAAAAAACTCTTACACAATCTAATCTAGAAATTTTTGTAACATTAATCAATGGAGTCAATTTGATCTTTGATGCTCTTGGTAATTCAAAAAAAACTTATATAAAGCAATGAATTCATCTAAACATTCCTTAAACATCTTCATATTCTCTTATAATTTGTTGTGTGTATTGGCACACTGGTGAGATACATCATCCATTATTTTGTCATTTATCTTCCTCAAGGCCTCTTGTTCTACCTTTTGATCCATGCAAGAGGAATTATCTTTGAAAGAATCCATTAAAATTTTCAACTTTTATTTTAGAGGAAAGGAAGAATCAATGTTTACCTTAGGTAAACCCTCCTGAATGATCTTTACTGCATTATCAATTAATCTAGTCTTCTTCACATGTTTCATGTAGAATCTCCTTCCTTGCAAAAGCATGTAGAATATCACCAAGCTATAAGTTATGAAGGGGAGAAATATTTAACAAGTCAACTTGTCCCTCATGAGTAGGAATTTGCAATAGCTGGGGTGTCACCATACGTTGAAATTGCATCTGGGTATGTGTAGGATCATGATGGGCCAAAAAGTGGCGATATCTAAGTGATATGATGGCCCATGTGGTTGACGACTTTTTTTTTTACCCAAAATTAATGAAACGAAAAGAGTTTTTAAAGGAGATTCTCAGCTTTCCACCAATATAAATTATGCTTTGCTTTGAATTTAATATATAATTACTATTCATTTTCTATTTTAATTACGACTAAAGTCCTGATTGATAGGTTGATTGAAAAACAGCTATAACTTTCAAATAGTATCACATTTTTTGAATCCAAAACATGCGTCACATTCTATGCTTCACATACTATAGGATTAAAAATAAAATTGAATTTCATGAAGTTTTGACGAAGTTAAGGTGGTTAGACATACGAGTTTTTACATTTTTTAAAATTTGTAATAAAAAAATTATAATTAATTATTTACTTGGAAAAAAATTATAAAAAAATATGCATCACATCAGAACATGAGTCCCCTACTTATATCTAAAATATTATAAAAAAATATTATCAGTTTACTGTGGTTAGGGTGGTCAGATAGACACCTACTTCTTATTTTTTCCCTGAAATTTAAGTACTACTGCATTGAAATTTCAAATTTTCACCAAATAGACTTTTAAAAAAAAAAAAAACCTAGTATTTTAGAAACTACATTCAATTTGCTATAGATTATATTATTACATATTTTTGAAATAATATAGATAACTTATTCAATTTTTTACGTCAAGTTACCTGTAATGCCCCGCTAAGTAACCCTAAATGAAGTTACAATTAACGTCTTAAGCGAACCAATTTTTTTTTTAATGTGCATTTAACATACACATTCACTTACTAATTAACAAAAACCTCTAAGGCTACAAGGTTAAGATTACTTAAACCCACACAACATATTACATATAACCATAGAATTAATTATTTTATGAAATAAACATCATACATCATAAGGATACCACATAAACGATAATCATCCAAGATACAATCTCATAAACATTAACTTAAATCGATAGTTACAACACTCATTCCCATAATGAGGCAATAATACATAAGTGTTACAATTACAAAATTTCACCTATTAACAAAGAGGGATAAAATAATTTATACAATCTGAAATACAACAGTGCTAGAAAAGAATAACAAGATCTGCGAGTTGTCCAACTGGATGTCTCGCCTCCATGTACAGAAGATAGATGGGGACCCAACGGTTTTGGTGCATGTTCCACCCAACCAAGTGGTACTCGAAGGCCCACCCCCCATGCTAGGAGATAGTAACAAAGTAACATGGACAAAAAATCTATGACCACTAACCAAAGGTAGACTCATACTGACACAACCCACAAATGCAATAACCAAGTACAACTCAAGTACAACATTCACATCACTGACATAGGTCACATTGCTTCTAGATATAAAGATAGATCAAGTATGTTCAAAGAACCATACACATAAAACAAATACCAACTGTTGTCCTAGATAGAGTTTCATCGCATAGTAGTAATGAGATCTCCTTTGGGCATCCTTCATAGGCTCCGGGAATCTTGGTGGCCTCAACCGAATCCCAAACCTCATACTCACTCCTGTGGCATCAAATACCTCTCGTACTAACAAGATAAATGACTATGCCATTTCAGGCCTTCTCACTCATCCCAAGTCTAAACGAGCCTTTGTGTCTATGAGTGAGGCTTAAATTATCTTGATTAGTGTGGAAGGCATCCTAATCCTCTAAGTACATTAATTTAGTTATCACTTGATTAAATCACTTCCGAAGGTTACCCATTTTACCTCTTTGGGCTTTGGTGCCTAACATAAGCCACTCTTCTATTCGACAACACACACTCAAACAATCCACCAAGGGAAACACAAGTGCACACAAACTAGGCATCGAAACCACTCCAACACAAGGAGGAAACAAATAATAGAACTCACTCCAAACATCTTGGAGACAACAAAACACATAGTCCACTCCTTTCACAGGAGGTACAAAACATACTCATTCGTGGAAACTGGGTAAATACTGAAAAGACACCATGCACTACCCAAGGGAAAACAATTGGTTGACATAATAACTCAACAACCCTCATCCTCTAAGGTTCACTGGAAGACTTATAATATTGGACTAACATATAATCTCATATCCCAAAATGCGACATGACGACATAGCTACAAAATCATTCAAGTCATTAATCAAGTCTACTATTTGGATTTCCTAAATCCATACTCATTCAATAGATAATACTGACAAAGTCAAAGGCACAATAACTAGATTAACTGAACTAATCATATAACCATATTTTATCTTTCATTACTTGACATCTAAAACAATTAGACTCACTTTCTTTTACGAATACAGAGAAAATAAAACATTTAAGGCAATCACACGGATATCTCTATTCTTTTTGGATACTCTAAATCCATATCTCTTCCATATTCCATTCTCAATAAATAAATTGCTCAAATAGAAAATAATTAAATTAAAGTAATTAATTGCCTCTTCATAATACTCAATTCCTAAATTTACTTTTAAAACAACACAACCCCATGCAAGTAATTCCTTTCAATTTTCTACCCACATACTATATTTCTTTCAATTTTCTATCTAAACATGCAATTTATAAAATATCTCTTTCCTTATCTATTTGACCATGCAATTTAAAACTTATCTTTAAAAATCTCTTTTCCCAATAATATTAAACTTTTTCCCTTCCAAGATAATTGAGATAACTAAACAGGTGCATTTAATTTACAACATACGAAATACTAATTTAAATAATTTAAATTAAATTCAATGTTTTCTTTAAAAACCAACTTAAGTCCTCTACAAGTAAATCTTTTCAATCACCCAACCAAACCTATACTTCTTCTAGTTTTCCAACTACATACTATGTCCATTTCATTTAATAATTTACCTTTCCAACCTTTTATTGCATGCATCCAATTACTCAAATCATTAAATATACATTCTAATGTATTGCATGTAATTTATTCATCTCAAAATTTCATTCAATTATTCTTTTTTATATCTTTCAAATTTCTACAATTCATTTAAATTTCTCTATTTCATTCCTCCATGCATGCAAATCAATTCCTTTAAAACCTCTATTAGATACTAAATTGCATGCATAAACTTGAAATAAATTAAAATATTTAATTTACACTTAAATATATATATATATATTTCAATGCTCCATATTAAATATATATATATACACCAAATATACAATAATAAATAAATACATTTATTCCTTATATATATATACACCAAAAATATCTACCACCACTTAACAAAATACCCATATTATAATTCTCAAAATACAATAAATCTTTATTGATAACATCAACATATATATACATATAGTTACATTGAATTTAAGTATATCTATATGTGCCATAAATGTAAATATATTTCATATATATCGTACCTATCTTATTCAAATTTAGGGCACTCTAAACATATACCAGATATATATAAAAAGGATTTAATAATAATAAAAATAAAATAGAAACCGAAAACCCCCAATTCGCAAGTGATTTCATACGCAAGAAACAAACATGGTAACCACAATGCATTTGGGGTGGTCGCAAATGGTGATGGGTAGCGCTGCCAAGGACAACACTCCCTCCACACACTGTGTGGAGGGCACTGCCAATGGCAGTGACACCTCCCACATGACTTATAACAGTGAAGGGAGAGGGGAGGGGCTGCGGAGGCCCTTCCTCCACAGTCATCACCTCATGGGGGCGGCGATGGAGGCAACGCCTCCCATGCCTCCCCCGTCCATTGCATGGAGCCTGAAACAAAACTAAACACAGCGAGATTTAACAAAAAAAGAAATTTTGGTTTTCATAACCCTTAGCAATGGATGCCGTACGGATGGCGATTTCAGTAATTTAAAATAAACTTTTCATACATGAACAGTATATATATCATATGTATATATATATAATAAAATATATATATATATATACATATGTATGTATATATAATATATATATATATTTAACCAAAATTTCCTCTACCAAATAAATTGAAGAAGTTTTTTCAGAACATTCACCTAAAGTGAAATTGAAAAACTTTTTCAGAAGTCCACATTTCATAGAGATTTTAAAATTAATTCTTTTAAACCATTTTCTTGAATTCATGAATAATAAAAGAACAATTAAACCAAAACGGATCTATATTAAATCTAGAAGTCTCAAAATCCTCAAGGTTTTTTCAAAACAAATTTTTTTTTCTACAGAGATTTAAATTCTTTGAACAATCTAATTTTTTTTGTTTAATCTCTAGGTTCGATTTTGATAACCAAACAATCCATTTCCTCAAATAAATTAGGTTCTACAGAGGTTTCAACAATAGAAGCTTTAAATTTATTTATTTATTTTTCTTCTAATCACAAATTTCTTTTCTAAAATAGATTTAACAAACAAATCTTATAACAATTTAAATTGTATTAAACCAAACAAGAACCAGAACAAAACCTGGAATCCGAAGCTACAAAAGAAGATAAATTTCTGATGCAAGCTTCTTCCAAAGATCTCCTGAAATTTCTTCAATCATGCGATAAACCCCAAGCAATAAACCAATCCAAAAACTCAAACAATGTAACAGATTTTCCTCAAATCAATTCTTGTACAGTTTATTTTCCCCAAAATCCTCCTTCCAAAATCCTCTCTCAGAATGAATGAATTTTCAATAATCTCTTCTCCTTAATTAAGCATGCAATTCAGTCCTAAATCAAAAATATCCTAAAAACCAAATCTGATCCTTTGCATGCAATATTGATAATTACAATGTTAACCCAATCCCATTTTCAAAAACACACTTTGAATTTCAAATCCAATTTCAAATAATTTTCAATTTAAAATGAAATTTTCAAATATCTTTCACAACCAAATCTGATTTTACATGCAAAATATAAATTCTAATAATTAATTAACTCCCAAAAAATTGAAGACTAACTTTCCTTTAAAAATTCAATTTCAATTCCAAATTCTAATTCAATTCCCTCAAATTGAAATTAAAATCCGAGTTAATTTTAATTCTTTTCTTTCCTTTCATTTTCTTGCATCACATTTAATTAATTAATTTAATTATTTAATAACTAAATTCATCCTTTTGGATTAAATTTAATTAATTAAATAGATTAAATTTAATCAATTAATTTAAAAATAATTTCACTCAACAAAATATAATTTTAATTAAATAACCCTCAACATGATTTAATGCAATAATTCTAAATATCTATTTCCAAATAAGAATCCTTCAGAATTAAATAACATTAAAGCAAGACAAATAATGACTCGACACCCACGACTGACGACACACTAAGGCTAGGCTATAGACTTGACACATGTTACCTAGCTACTATCTCCCTTCAACTTATCCGTTGGATCGACATGCTCAAACCTGTGAAACCAGGTGGAGTCGATGTCATGTACCTACAACCTGAAAACCAAATAAACAACCTCATATAATATAAACAGTATAAAATACACACCGTGAAGAAGAAATCACAGAATCCCAGGGTGCTCGCAAGCGAGTGATGCGAATCCGTCCCCTTCACCAATACACTCAACAAAACTGACACTTCCATCATAGTTCCAATAATCTCATAAGCAATTACATGTTATATCAACTAACATCTTTACACCAATTAAAGCATGCAAACTAAAGCATCAGATAAATCAAATCACATCACATAATATAGTCTATCGCTGAAAGAATAGCAACCAAATACACACACAAGATAAAGTATCTGAATATCTAAAAACTTAAATCAACGCAAAACAAGGAAACACTGTCCAATCCAGAAAGCAAAACGGAGGGGTGTTACATTGCCTAACTCTAATTTTCTGAATTTTATTGCCACTTAAGGGCCTGTTTTTTCCATGATGATCTTGCACATACCCATCTGCAAGGTCAATAGGTTCTTAAAGGAATTTGAAGATGAAAAATCTTGACCTATATCCGTAGAAACATATTACTTTTTAAGTGTCTTCTTTGTTGCATCCCAACCTTTCTCAAGATTATCCTCTTTCTTCTCATCATTCTCCTTCTCCTCTTCTTTCACTTTTTCCTTTTCTATCTCCATACTAAAGTCTTCATGTTTATAATGCATACCATAGATGTCTTATCCTTCTTGTTTTCCAAAGATTCCTTGTACATCTTGTTGAATAGATATATTTTTCTCATTTGTATCTTTTAAAGGAGGCATATTATCAATTTCTTGTTCTATCGAAGGAACTAGTACATTCATTTCAACATTAGTGTCATGCTTTTCAAAAGGCTCTTGTGAATCAACATAAACTTAACTTTGCAATTCACCAATGATGTTCTTTGTAGCATATTCAGTTTCACTCTAAATCTTCCTTTTGATGTCTTCATCCATGCTCATCAAAATATATATTCTTCTCTTGGTGCAGAGCTCCTTAGCTTGTCTCTGGACTATCTTCTCTTTTTCTTGGGAAACATGAATCCCAAACTTGTCAATTTCTTATAGTTTTAGCTCTTCATTAACCTTAATGGCATCTTCTCTTCTTTATCTTAAAGCCTCAACTAGGCTATCTAGAGCTTTATCAATAATCTCACTGAAGGGATGTTCTGCTTCAACATATATTTAATGACTTCTTTTCCAATTATCTTCTTATCCTCTGGAGGAATATCTAGATGTAACTCCATTGTATCATATTGTAGAGAAGGGGGATTTTCTGCTCATGAGTCCTTTTTGTTCTCAAGAGAGTCCTAGGGAACGAACTTCCCTAAGCTACCTCAAGGAATAAAGTCTAAAAATGGAATAAGAGGCGAGAGTTTGAGAATAAGAGAGAGTAGACCATAGAGGTTTTCTAGACAGACTGATGGGCTCTCAGCCAAAGGATGATAGTGCAAAATAAGGACAAAAGTGCGGTGCACTAGGGTCCCAGAGGCATGTTGGCATCTCATATGAACCAAAAATTGATAATATCACATAAAAAAATAAAGTGACTACTAACAATCTGATTACTAAGAACTTCTAGAATGGAGGAAAGCAACATAATATAACATAACTAAAATGAAGTAAATTAAACTAAGTAAAACATAAATGATAAAGTGAGAGAAGGAGAGGAAGAGAATGCTTACAAAAACCTAAGCAATGAAGCCTCCAACAAAGAAATATTTTCAATACTTACACACATAAGATCGAGGAAAAATGTTGGGGCTATTTAGGGGTTTGCCTAAATCAAACCCTTGCTTCAATGTTCCCACCTCCATGAACAACTAGATAGACAAAGATAAATAATAAGAATAAATAAAATAGACACAAGAGTGATAAAGAAAACCCTGGTCAAGGAGGAGAACCTATAAGGCTTGCGAAAGCCAAGGAGAGAGATAGAGCTACATGAGCCAAGAGAGTTTCCAGGAGTATTGTAAGAGCTTGAGAGTGTTGTTGTAGCAAGTTGTAGAGATATGCGTAAGAAAGCTAGTAAGAGCAAGATAGGAGAATGTCCAAGAGAGAAGCCAATAAGCTAGAGAGAATCTAGAAGAACAAATAAATTGAAAAGATAGCATTTAAAGAGAGAATAGAAGGGAAAAGAAGGTTATTGAGCCATTACAAGGAATCCAAGGCCATTACCATTGACAAAAGTAGCTAAAAAGTGACAAGGCATTTGGAAATGATTGTTTGAATATCAAAATGCCACAAGATGATAATGTGGTGTGCGGACATCCACACAAAACACTAGTGTCTAAACAAATCACGCTCAAAGATGACGAGAATGAGAAAAGCACAAGGCTTGATGCAAAGCTGACGTAGAACATATGATGTACAAGGATAACTACTGAAAAGGGGTCTTGAGCATCGTGAGAGGGAAAAAGGTTGATGCAGGGGCTAAAATGAGCCTACACAAGTTCTAAGGGAGTGACACTAAAGTGGAGACAAAAATGTATGTGAAATTGCAAGGGGTGAAATTTTAGGACATTACACATATAAACCATATTTAATAATTCCATTAAATATTGCACCAAAATACAAAGGGTCATGTATGACTGGGGGAGTCTTCTTAGTCTTCTTCTCAACAATTTTCTATCATTTCTTTTTATACAAGGATATTTCTTCTTCTTCTTCTCCTTTTCTTGTTATCTTCTCTCTTCTCTTCAAAATGAAAGATTGCACTTCTTATTCTTCATCCTCTTCATCATCATCCTCATTCACAAGATTAATCTTTTCCCTTTTTCTTATTTCTTAGGTCTTTTCTTCTTTCTCTTTGTTTGTATTGGTACTATAGTAGTAGCTCTCCTTGTGCTAGGAGGTATTTGAGAAAGTTTAGAAGTTTTAAGAAGAGTATTAGTCGAAGAGATAGACCTAATTATCCTTGTAGGAGCTTGAGTTGTGGAAAAAGTGGTTTGTGATTTTTTTGCAAGGCCCTCAAGAGTTCCAAACACCTTTTCCAAATCTATCATCATCTTCCCCATATTCATCATCTTCTCCACCTTTTCTTCTACCTTCTTCTTGATTAAATTTTTAGTTATCTCATTATACATGCTAAACCTCTCAAAAATTGGATCCCTAGGTTTGCTAAGAAAAATATCAACATATGCGTTCTAGTTAGGTCTAGATACGTCATAGGGAAACTTTGTTATCCATGAAATTGTTTGTTCAACTACCTCCATATAACAATTATCTTTATCCACCATAAAAGTGATATCATTCTTGTATCTCTCTATATTTTGTGAGGGTATCCTGTTCCTCTTTTGTATTTAATTTTGGAATGTTTTAAACAATCCCCAAAACATTGTGTCATATTATTTGGTATCCAGAAAACTATGCATGTGGTCCCTAATCTGATGTGCACTAGGAATATCCCTTCTCTAGACCACGTTCTTTAAACTAGGTAATTCCATCATGAAATAGAACATAATACAAATAATCAAAGTGCCATACTAAATATTATATTGTGACTCCTTGGTTCTCTATAAATTCTCCAACAACTGTTGCTGCAAGAGCTCACAAATATCATAATCCTTTCCTTCCTTTACCATCCGATGAGTAGTGTAGATGGTAGTGGCAATAGAAAACCCTTCCTTTTTTGTGTAATAAACCTTGTATGAAATTCCCATCATGGCTACCGAAACCCTAGGTCAGATATGTCATCCACAACTAGAGTTCTTTTATAAAATTTCTCTTGTAAGCTTCATAACTTCTTCATTCTTAATGGCCTTCAGTACCAGAATAGGTCTGATGGAGAAAAAACTAGTCACAACCTTGATAGTTTCCTTTGTGATCAAGTAGTGTTGATCAAGCCAAAATATATCTTCATGGATCCAACTCAAGGTTATTCTAACCCATTCATCTTCATAGAAAAGTTGGGAAAACCCTTGTACACATCTAGTCATTTTTTCTCTATATTTGCATACTCTAGCTTGAGCTAAAAATCATCATCTAAGAGATGATTGCTTCTAAACTCTTACAAGTCTAGATGATTGTACTTAAAATTAGCTATGATTGAATATAGATGTGAACATCTTCAGAATGAAGCACATTGATTGGAATGTGAGAAAATGCTCCATCCTTGTCAGCCATAGTAGATATGTAAGGATGTTTCTTGAATTTTGGCCCTGGCTTCTCAATAACATCAATAACTATTGGTGTAGCCATGATAAAACCTTCTGAATACAAGGGTTTTATAAGAAAACTAAAGAAATACCTATGAATACTTCAGTTAGGGTTTGCACATAATTCACTAAAAACCTTCTTCACTTCCTTAGCTCTTTCAAAAACTTGAAGTTATTTGAATGAGATAAAATTTGATCAAGTAGGGATTAAATACACTTTACACTTACCTTGGATGATTCACATTAAATGAATTTTTGTACTTGACACAAACAAATTTTTACTTGTATGGGGATATCACATAGATCCATGATCATTCAAAAAACTTATGTAGAGAGTGTATTTGCTCTAGAATATTGAGCAAATATATCCATGTCACCATTAACCATTATGCTGAAGATTTTAGTATCTTATGCTTTATAGGGGTTTTGAAAAAATCTACAATTTCGACTCCCTCTAAGCCAATACTTTGTTGGAGTTGATAGAGATTGTTGCACCATGTTCTCATTAGTGTTGTGATCGATGTCAACCTCTAGTGTGGTTAGGTTGAGAAGATGTTGTGGTGTTGAGCAGGTGTTGCAAATGCAAAAGGTTCACTTGGTTTCCAAGTGCTTTTGAGAAAATTTGAATAAAGATTGTACAAGTTGACAAAGGTGTGTTCTGTGTTGTGCTCCATATTTCTTCATGATCGAAGATGTGCTTGTGCGGTTTGCACATGATGATCAGTGGTCTTTGAAGGTGTTATATCCAAAGTTTCAGGTTTTGGATCATGCAACAGTAGATGTACAAAGCTATGTCACACCTTTGACCAACTTATCAGCACAACTAGATTTTAGTATTTCTAGAACTAAAAATTAATTTTGGTCAAACATATGATCTAGTAAGATCAATTGTAGGTAAGTTAGATATTTCCACAACTTTTCCAACAAAAATTATAGGCTAAATACATATTTAACACTACTTTGAGGCCAATTTACCTAAAAATATGATTATTTGAAAAAAAATATGTTTCAACAACTCCTAGTCATGTAAATAATATATATTTTTTAAATATAAAAAATACCCTTTTGTAGATTCATAAGTGTAGTTTTCAAATATATATATATTTTAATAGTTTAATTATTATTTATATTTTTTTTTTATTTTACTAAAAGTGGGTTATCAACACAAAATATTAAGTTGATTACCATGTCAAGAAAAACTACTAAAACTTATTAAAAAAATTGACAAAAATATGATGCACTAGATAAAAGAATCTCTATCAAGCTAGTATAATTTTTTTCTATTTTAGATAAATTTTTAATATAAGATTTGACATCAAATATAAACAACTATGTTTTAATACAAACAAATTTTAATATTTATTTAAATATATATATATTTATCAAAATTGGAAAAAAATATATCCATGCACTAAAGTTTCAAGTTATAAATACACTCAAAAAATTTGAAGGAAAAAGAATAAAATTCACTATATAAAGATTGAAATCTCATGTAACTTCATTTTTCACCATTTTATCAGCAACTAAATTATAGTGTTAATTTATAAAAAAACTATTTAAAAATAATTTTTAAATTTTTTTCAAAAAAATATAAACATAAAATACACTAAAAAAACACATTTTTTTAGTTTACATCATTTCAAAATTCAAAACATGTATATGCCACTTTTTAGTGATTCAAGTTTAAAAGCTGGAATAGTGTTGGATGTTTCCTCTAGAAAGTGTGACATAGTGTTACCTATGAAGAAGGTTGTCTGGGAGAAATGGAATTGCTCCGCATTTCTTTAGGTTAAAGTTTCTTGTCTTGCAAATTTGGGAATGTGTTAATATTATCTATATATACCTTCCCTTGGAGAGTTGAGTGTTTAGTCGTTCCACAGGCTTGGTTCATTTTTTGAAGTTGGATGACATTGTGATTGGTTGCATAGGAAGATAGTATTATCAAATTTAGATGGTTGCGCTACTGTGTTTGAATATTCTGATTGTGTTGGAATATTCCTATATGTTGTTTTATATTGATATGTATTCCACATGATGTTTTCATACTTGGAGATACATGCGTGTCATTGTTTGATAGTGTTAGTTGTTACCATCATTTTTATCCCCATCCCCTAAAAGTATCCTTCAAAATACCTGGGAGTATTAAAGGGTTATGCTCGTCATTCTTTCACCTAGTTTTCACAACTATGTCGGTTGTCGGCGCAATTTTAGAACTTGCATCTTACCCGACAAGCTTGACTTTTGGGGAATTTATAGGTTCATCTTGGAACTTGAGATATTATAAAGCACCTTGTAATCAAAGAAGAGAATCGCATGGGCGAATATCATAATTAAAGGTTTGGCGGTATTTTGTAAAGTTTTGAAACCTTTTTTGGTTCTCGACAGGGTTCTCAAAACTTCTTCATTCCTGCAATAGTCATGAAGATAAGTTGTAATTATTCTCTAAGTGCTTTTCATACAAGACTAATAGAAAAATTAAAAAAATTCAAGTTGTAGTGTAGAAAAATGTATCCCTTTAGATTTTCACACTTGTTTGGGGCCTCCTAATCAAAATGGACTTAATAATGCCTTAATTTAGTGTTGAAAAATGTATCCCTTTTACATTTTCACACTTGTTTGGGCCCTCATTGTTAAATTAGACTTAATTAGGCCTTGATAAGCCCTATTATTCATTTACAAGCCTAATAAGTTACATTTTATGAAGGGGAAACTCGACAACAATTAATACCAATACATAACACTTTACATTGAGCAATGTGTGTTCCAAGAATAGGGAACTAGGATCCATTCGCCTCTGGGCGAATGGGTCCTCCCTAGGTCTTTGAAACCAAATTTAAAATATGTTTTTGGTGGTATTTTAATGTCCCCAAATCCATATTTCAATGTTGGCTTGTAATATTTGAATTTCGAGAAAATTAAGGATACATGCCTATAAATACAAGGTTGTTTTCTAAGTTTCACCTAGAATTTCATGAGAATTTTTATGAGAAAAAAAAGTGGAGAAAAGTTGATGATCAAGAGCACTCAAGAGCAGATATATCAGAGATTTATTGCAGCATTCAAGATCTAATCATCATGTCAAAGACTTCTTGCATCATGAATATTTTTGGAGCTAACATTGTGATGTAGGTTTCAAGATCAAGTTCAAGCATTCAAAGCATTAATCAATTCATCTAAATCCACATCCAATTTATCCATTTCATGCAACTCGAAGATCTTCCAAGATCTCTATTTTCAAGGTTCATTCAAGGGTTTTTTGAGTGGCAACATAGCTTTTCTTATTCTTCATTCCCTCTTTCATGCTTTATTTCATTTGAAGGTTTGATTACCAAAACAAGGTTTGGCCAAGGAAAACCCCCATTCACCAAAAATAAACATTTTTCTCTTGTGTGTGTGATTTCAGATTTAGGTTGAAGAAGAATTGAAGACCTTTTGAAGAGCAAGATTGGAAAAGTTGTCAAATTTGTTGGCAAATCATGGAATCTAACCCATAGATCTGATTTCTAACTTTGTGACATTGAAACCTGGACAAATCATAAGCTATAAATCAACATCAGAGGCTCCCAAAAGTTGTAGAAAATCCCTGAAAAAAGACCCATTCGCCAATGGGCGAATGAGTCCCAATTAGCCATCGAAAGCTGATTTTTGGTGACTGGTAAACACCTTTTTGCCCTTCTCAGATCTATAATTGGTTTTTGGTTATGCTAATATTGAGTTTTATATTGTTGTTTCAAAATGGTAGATTGCATTTTGAAGTTGATTTTCTATTTTTAGTTTTTCTCCCAAAAGTGCTGTTTAACCTTGATCCCCATCCTTTAGTCATAAGGAAATATGAAGATTCTCACATTGAGCTGATTCACCTAAGGGTTGTTAGTCAGTTCTTTGTGGGGATCCCATTTTCTAATAAAATAGTGATAAATAGGTACATTCTACACATCTCAAATTGGTGAACCCCCTTTCTTCCCTTACCACCTTGTCATGTGATAGTTGTAGGATCATATCATACTCACTATTACATGTTTTAAATTCATTGCAAATCATTCCTATATTGCAAGGATCCCATTCTCATCAGCCATCTTGTCTCATCCTTGTCTTGCACTTAGTGGGGGCAAGGAGTTAGTAAGCCTTATCCTAGTTTGGCACTTGACTTTGTCCCTTTGGCTAGTTATCCGCCTTTCACATATGATGAACAAGATTGGGATGTGGATGACCTACTATAGGTTGAATTGCATGTGCTTTAATAGTCTTTTATTTGTCTTATTTTCATGTTCTTTTTGTGTGATTGCATGTGCATAATGTGATCCCCTATCATTCTATTTGACATGTGTTTATGTTCATCCCTCTATTTTTATCTACATTCTTCTATATGTTGTAAATATGTTATCTTTTCTCTTGTTTTGCATCTTCTTTTTGGGGATGAAACAAGACTTGAGATATTTAGGTCTCTTCCATGTTGACCCAAAATATTTTCTTTGTTTTCACTCTCTATGTGTCATTTTTCTATTTCCACGAGTTATTTGGGGAGTTATGACATTTCTGAGCTCTATAATATCATTGTAGCAAAGACATATGCTGACCCCGAATCCATGGATCCCTTATGTGTTTGGGATTTCATTTTGGGGGCAACCCCTTTTTCATGACGTAGCTTCATTTAGAAACATATGCTTGACATATGTCTTTCCAAATAAGCTCTCATGCCTTCTTTATTGTTAGCATTGATCATTTGCTGCATTAAGGTAATTTCTCACAACATGGTGTTTAGCAATTTCCTTAAAGTGGGGACATACATTTGCTTATCATTTTGTAGAAATTTCTTTATTGTTAGCATTGATCATTTTCTACATTAAGGTAATTTCTCACAACATGATGTTTATCAATTTCTTTAAAGTGGGGACATACATTTGCTTATCATTTGCTACATTAAGGTAATTGCTCACAAAATGGTATTTAGCAATTTCTTTAAAGTGCGGACATTGATCATTTTACTATATCTTATGTTTCATAGTGCGGTCTTCTTACTTCTTGTGATGTGTCTTCTTCAAGTGGTGGTTTCATTCGGTTCGATGTCCTCCAAGAGTGCAATATTTCTTGGCATATGAATATTCTCTTAGTGGTGATGCTACACATTGCATTCCCTAAGTTTCAAATATTTTATCCTAGGCTTTTCCTCTCTTCGAGACATTAGACATGATGTTCCTTAAGAAGAGACCTTCCATGAACTAAGAAAAACCTCTTTAAACATGTCTTATCCTATTTTCATTTTGTTCATAAGTGTTTAGCATTATGCAACTTGCTAGCCTTATGAAGCTTGAAGTTACAACCCTTTTTCATGGCCACCAAGCATAACACACCTTGCTTTCTAGTGGGGCCATGTTTGTTCATGAGTGTTTAGCATAACACAGCTTGCTAAGCCTTATGAAACTTGAAGTTCATATTTTTGTGGCACCTTATCAAAGTTATCAGAGGTATAGATTTGGTATGGTTAATATGATGAGAGCCTGTAGACTTGGCATGAATTTCTCACTTGGTCACTTTTGGGAGCTCACCTAGTGGACAACAGATTTCACTGGCCCATGTGAGAGTGCATTGTTGTTTGCATAGTGGACAACAATTTCCACTTATAAACATTTTTGGACAAACAACTAAGGCTTGATCCACATCGAGTTGGACAAACTATTGAGGCTTAATCCACCCTTTCTTTTTTATTTTTCTTTTTCTTTGAGTCTTTGGTGTTGTATGAATATCTTGTCATTGCTACATATATATGTTTAACATAGGCATGTGTCTCTTTGTGCCTTTGTTGGTTTTTCCACAAGATCTTAGATCTTGGGGGCTTGATCATCCTCTTTGATCTTTGTTGTCTTATCTTTCCAACAATTGTAAAATTAGACCTCTCTTGATTGTCTACTTTAGTGTGGGTTTGATGCAAGGTCATCCTCTCACTAAATCTGGGGCTAAATGTAGTGTAGAAAAATGTATCCCTTTACATTTTCACACTTGTTTGGGCCCTCTTAATTAAAATGGACTTACTAATACCTTAATTTAGTGTTAAAAAATGTATCCCTTTTATATTTTCACACTTGTTTGGGCCTCTTAATTAAATTAGACTTAATTAGGCCTTAAAAAGTCCTATTATTCATTTACAATCCTAATAAATTGCATTTTCCGAAGGGGAAACTCGACAAAAATTAATGCCAACACATAACACTTTACATTGAGCAATGTGTGTTCTAGGAATAGAGACCTGGGATCCATTTGACCATGGGCGAATGTGTCCTCCCTAGGCCTTTGAACCTAAATTTAAAATATGTTTTTGGCGGCATTTGAATGTCCCTAAATCCATATTTCAATGTTGGCTTGTAATATTTGAATTTCAGGAAATTAAGGATACATACCTATAAATACAAGGTTATTCTCTATGTTTCACCTAGAATTTCATGAGAATTTTTGGAGAACTTGAAGAGAATTTTGATGAGGAAAAAAAGTACAGAAAATTTGATGATCAAGAGCATTCAAGAGCAAATATAATAGATAAATTTATTGGAGCATTCAAGATCTAATCATCATGTCAAAGTCTTCATGAGTGACGTTAGGGGACCATGGTGGATAGGTGTGTAAGTGGGCTATGATTAATGTTACTTTTAGGTCATAATGTGATTATGATATGATTTTAATCTAATGATGTTATCCATGTTAATTTTTTGAGTTTCATTAGTTAGTGTCTCTTTAGTTTCTTAAAAAAAATTATTGGCACAATGTTTGAGGTCTTTTGTGTTTATCCATCAAGTCCCTTAGCAGGGCATTACATATGGTATTAGAGCCAGTGTTGTAGCGCTGGGATCTTTGGTTAATCTTGTCACTCATGTCTAGTTATAGTAACTTTTCTTATGCATGTGTTCTCAAATGTTTGTTGGGTGGCTAGAAGGTCATAGGGACCCTTGTGTTAGATACCATGTTTTAACCTAAAAACCTAACTTGATATGTTAGATAAATGATCAAACACCTTGTGTATTCTCATGTTGTGTGCGATCCCTTGGATGTATGTAATTTTTGATTCTCCTTATGTGTCCTTGATTCATTTCCACGACTTCCTATTCCTTAGAAGTGCAAATTTAGTTTTGGAATGCATGTGTGGGTTTAGATTAATTGCTGACAAAGTTGGCATGCGTATTTATTTTGATCGACTAAATGTGCATTAGGATAAGATGTTATTTTGTACAGTTAGGTTACTTATTTGATTCTACAGAAGTGGGAATGTATGTTATGTGGTTTTGAAAGAAAGTCCCGGCCTAAGTGTGTCATCCCTTCATGTGTGTTCCTGGTTGGTAGTAGTGTCTACATCCATATGTGGTTCAATGCATTTTCATAATGATAAGAATATGTTGCATGTAAAATGGGTTGCTTGATTAGAATAAGGAAAAGCATGTAGGTAGTTAATAAATGAATTATTGGATAGTCTTTTCATGATTATTATAATATATGCAAGGTGGATGGAATCCTGATCATGTGTTTAGTTATGATTAGAAATAGAAAAAAAAACTTGCTTGATGGTGATAGTTGAGATTTGGGTAGAAAGTGTGACTTAATTTTCCTTTATATAGATGATTTGTTTGGAAATGTTGTATTTTCAAGTGGCTTGTATTAAATTAAATTATCTTGTCTCCTCTTCCTCTTAATGTACATATAGCTAATGGAGAAAATTAGTCTTAAACTATGTTACAATAGAGAATCATCTAGGTCTTAAACTTGCATGCTCAAACCCTGTAGGAAAACCAACAAAATTTGTGTTTGAAATTACTTGAGGGAAGGAACTCATGTTTTTCCTAGAACTACATTTACTATCTTTGGTATAGGCACAAAAGATAGATTATGAATGTGACTAAGTGCAATTATTAGCTACTTAATCTCTGCATTTGGAAGTAAATTTAGGTGATTGAGTTTTGTAGTACATGATGTGATATGATTTAATTGGAAGGGTTTGCTTATATAGAATAAATAAGATGTTAGTGCAAAGGATTAGGTCTTGTTTATTTTGGAAAAAACTATGGTGATTGTGTTGTTATTTGAACATCCTAGTTGCGGTGTGTAGCTGAAACCTATGATGTAATGTCTTTCTCTTTTCTTACTATTGTATAAATAGTAAAGATTTATACATTGGATGTATCACATGTTGAATTGTTATGAGGGGATAACATGTGAAGTAATTGAGCTTAGGTATGGAACAAGGATGTTTGAGTAGGCATAATCACTGTGTAAGGATTTAGTGTTACTTTTACTAGCTTGGGATAAAGTTTGAGAGAATGTGGGATTGTGTTTTGGAAACAAATTTGTGAACCCTCTTGTTATGTGAAAATTTATATAATCTTTGATGAAGTAAGAGTTATTTGTGTTTAGGAAAGACATACATGAAGTAGTAAGACTTAAGTAGAGGGTTATTATTGTTCTTTTGTGAATATGGAACTTGTGTGCAATTTGTTGAACTTTGGATGCATGAATGTTGATGTGAAAGTATTAATGATTCTTGGATGCATTTAGAAAATCCATAGTGCTTATGTAAAATTCTTATTGTGTGGAAGAAAATTTAGTTTGCATATGCATATGTTATGAGGATATAATGTTATACCAAATGAATAAAGTGAATGTGAATTTGTTAAGAGGAGTTATTAAGTGATCACGGTGATCATGACATTAACATTTAGTATCATGTGATATATGGAAAAGGGTAGAGTGAAAGAAAAACTGATAAAGGGTTATGGATAATATGTAATGATATGATTTTTGAAAGGGAATCACATTGGTTATGGAAATAAATTTACTTATGCTATGTGATCCTTGAGTAGTAATGGAATTGAGTATGTAAATGTAACCCCCCTGTAAATGTGAGAAACAATAAATGTGCATTGGTTGAGTGTTGTGAATACCTCGTACTTGTTTTGTGTGCCCATGGGATGGTGATATTGTGTACCCATCCATGGGGAATATGTTGTATTTTAGGTGTGGGATTAACCATACCATTATGTGTGCTTGTATGTTTGTTACCTGATTAAGGGCCAACCCATGTGTGGTTGAAATTTATATATCTATAAGAGTAGCCAAAAGTTAGTTTCATAGATTCTCTTCTTTTGGTTCTCTAGTTCCTTAGTCAGTGAAGGGGTAGTAGTAGCCACAAACTTCCTTGGGTGGGGTGTGCAATGTACACATATTGTGGCATAGAGCAGTCTCAGCTTAACCGATCTTGAGGAAAGTACTCACTACTTCCCCTTATGATGGATCAAGAAACTTGATCCATATGTGCTAGCCTAATCTCCATAGTTTTGAGTACAACAACATTCATTTTGTTAGTATATGCTTGGCCGTCTAAAGGGATGTTGAGCTAGAATTGCCTAGCCACATGTAGGGGCATTGAGTTGGCATTAGCGAGTCAACCTCATCCATATGAGAGGTGAAGCTCGAGTAGCCCCATATTTCTATACTCATATATGCATCATATATACTATATCTGCACGTGTTCTAACATGATGCAAAGGATATGATGCCACACCTCATTGATATTCTTACACAGTGCTAGTGATGATGCCGTGTTGCTGATAGTAGCGAGCTAGGCTCGAGGACATGATTCCACGTGCATAGACACATGAAGGTGCACTATGAGATTATGTTATGATAGCCTACTTGTGTGATGAGTGTAATAGGGCCTCGTACACTTATAGAGGGATACTCATGTTTTATTTTGAAAATTTTTGGTTTGGTTAACATATGGGTATGTCCTAGCCATGTATACCTCTGGCTATGACAAGTACTTGTGTGTGCCTTCTCCATGAGGTATCACTATGCGGGGTGTGTTCTACGTGTGCCTACTTCTACACAGCCATAAACACACTTCCATGCGACATACAACTAGTACATGCCTTCTCTGGTTGGCGTATGACCATTTCGCACTGATATGCGATGCAAGATGGGGGCCAAGGTGCACATCCCATGTGGGCAACTAAGGAGTGTGTGGGCCACTTGGCTAGTCCATGCCATGTGACAACGCAATGCAGGGTGTAACTGAGTAGTGCACTATGAGCCATGTGAATGGTGTGCTCACCCACACCACATGAGGGCTACTGCTATAGTTTGACGTTGTTCCCTCCTTCCTGATTTGGTGGCTAGTATCTAGTCACGTAGTGTTGTACAGTGCAATTTCAAAGATTGTGGACTTTCTTTATGGTTATTGATGATTTTCTATTTATTGTGAAGGCCGAAACTTTGATTATATTTAATTGTGATGGTTTAGCCACACCTTGTGATTTTCATTTGCATGTAACTCTCATGGTTACATTTGAATTAGTGTTGAAATTGCATGCATTTCTTGCCTTATTGTTGAAATTGAATTTTTATTTGACCTTTATTTATGACTTTGGTGGCTAAACTAGTTTATCCTTATTGTTTTCAATGTCAGCCATGTGTCATATTGTGATTCCTCTCCAAGGACGTATGAGGTAGACTTGGTGAGTGTATATGAGGAAGTAGACACAAGGAACCTTGAGGATGGGGGTATGTGAGGCTATTACACAGCTAGGACCAACTACCCACCTATGTGTGATGACTATCTCTTGGAGGCTAACCACCTTATACAACAAGAGATAGGTCATTGTGGTCTTATTGGATGGTCTCACCATGTGTGTGTGGCCTAACACCATCAAGCCACTGAGTGTGAAGTATGGATTAGGTGAGATGGATATTGGCTCTTGGCTCATGGATTATGTATCATGGATTAATATTCTACTTATCGATGTCTAGATGGACCCTTGTGTAGCCTTGTGATGTGAGTTTGTGTGTATGTGAGGAATGTTTGCTAAATCATGAATATAGTACTTATGAAATGATGCATTATGTTTTTATGCTTCTAACAAAACAGGGTGTAAAATCACGACCTTTTGCTGAATACATTATGAAATTTAGTGATGTTAAATGATTAAAGCGAAATGTCTTGCTTGTAACGTGATGAATATTTAATGAAAAATGAGTGCTTGTGTATAATTATGTTGTTTTTGTGGAAATCTAGCATTCTGATGTATTGATTGCTTAACAGTGTATTGGAAAAGGAATTGTAATTTAAGGATAAAGAAAAAGAAATGGTGATGCATTTGAAATTGAATACTTTTATATGTTTCTATTATGAGAAATTCTGCTAGTTAGGATTAAAAGGGTGCAATGTTTTCTTTGTCCTGAAAGAAGCTGATGGGTGTTAATGCTAATATGTAAGGAATTCTAGTGGTTTATGTACTATGGAATCATTTTTGAAACGAAAGTTTTGATTGTGTTACTATTGTGAAATTGAAAATTAGAAGGGTAGATTATGTTTGAAATGGAGTGTATAAGTATATATTCTTGTTAGATAAATTATTTTCATAGGAAAAACTAGTGTATACTATTTTGATGTAACGAATCAGCTTTGATGTTGGTTAATAGAAATTTGCAGTACTAATGTGTTTTGTTTCCACCCTAGTTTTGTGACATCTAGGAGTAAGTCAAGTTTTATGGGGGGAGAATGTAGTGCCCCTCCATTCTCACTTTGGATGTGTAGATAGTTTGGCTAAGGAACTTGAAGATGAAGGTAAAATAATAGGGATATTTAGGGTATGCGTCAATTATGTTAGATAGTTGATGTTGTACATTATGAACTTATGGACTATGTGTGTGTTCATACATGTTCGTTACTAGGATGCAAGCTATGGGAATATTTGTGCTATGGAAGTGCTTTGGTTATCTTTAGGATTTTCACATGATTCTGAAATATTATTATCATGATGGTATGATATTATGATTTTGAATATGATTCTATTTATTATCATGAAGAGGTATTGACTTGTGTTCAAGTGTTGTGGTTACAGATGGAACATGAGCTTTTGTTAGTACTTTTGTGGGCATGATGCATATTGTTATGTTATTATCATTATGTAGAGATTTATTTAGATAGTTAGGTGATGCAATAATATGTTAGGATAGGTGGAAAGGGTGGCATCTTACCATTAGACATATGGGTGACATACAGTAATGAGATATGATTGCTAGAGTTCCTTTCTTAGTGCTTCGACTATTATGAATATGTGATCTAACTTGTATTCTTGAGTGAACAGGTACTAGGCTACGTATCCACCTAAATAAGTAGGTCTGAGCATGCCTCTGATCCCAATGGTGGTTGAGGAGATAAAATCTAGGTCCAAGTTATACCCTAACCCTAGCCATTGTCCCCAATTAGGGACATTTGATTCAGTGTGTGACCACCTTTCCGGGTTGTCATGGGACAATGCCCGATCTCCTATACCCTATGGTTGGAGTGTTGCACTTGTGTGAATGTTTCTATTGGGTTATGTGAATGTGTGACTCCAATGTCTAGCTTTGAGTATGGATTCAGTTCAAATGGTGCTAAGTCCTTTGGTAAGTTAGGATAGTCACTGTTGTGATCATTTTCATTATTTCTATTCTGATGTGAATGTCTCCTTTCAGTAAGAAGTTATTTTGTGGTTTATGCTTAGTCTTTGATTGTGACCTATTTAAGTGAAGTTAGCTTCTAGGTCGGATATGTTGATGGTAACTATAATTGTCATATGTACATGTTAAAGTGTGATTTAATGTTATTATATATATGTATATATATATTTCTATGGTTATTCTTTGGTGTGAGTGAATATTGGTTATTAATATTATTATGATTATATGTGTGAAGGAGGTGATTTAATATTATCATGGGTTTGCACCAATAAGGTACTATGTTAATGTGCGTAGACTATTATGTGTTATAATGTCACTATGTATGTTATTATTATTGGTGCGAGGGGATATTGGATTATTATTATTATTATTTATGTAAGGGTATTATTTACTATTGCTAAGTTTTAATATTAATTGGTTGTTATGTTAGTATGTGCATATCATTAAGTTCATTATTGTTTCTTTTTATGTTTATTATCATTATGTTATTGTTTATTAATTTTGGAAAAAGGACCATTTGATTATTTAATTGTGGTTTATTGAATAATGTTCATTTTATTGAGAAATGAAATTAAAAATTAATTAGTGTTTATTTGATTGAAAATGAATTTGGAATTAGAATTTATTTATTAATTAATTATTTTTGAAACTTCTTGTAAGAGTGGAAGATAAAAAAATGATATATTAAATACACATCAGATTTTAAGAAGAAGATAGAAGAGTGAAGTAATGAAGATATAAAAAGATCTATCAATAGTGTATAAAGAACAATAAAAATAGAAATTAGAAAGGTTTGAAATTAGTTCCCAAAAGGCAGAAATCATGTCAAAAGGTTGTGTCTTTTCTAATGAATGTCTCCTTACAAAAAGATACATCTTCTCATTTGAATGTAAAGATATAAAAAGAGAAAGAATGAGATATGTGTAGAAGGGAAGGAGGTGTGTGAGTAAAAAGAGATACATCATAACAAACACAAAAAGAGTTTATTAAGAGAATATAGAAGATCATTCAAGCCTAATTTTTAAGGATTTAAGATAGATTTGTTAGTGAAAGACATGATTACTCAAATGTTTGTATCCATTTCAAAGGGTTTCATCCATTCATAGAATCATTATAGATTTAAAGGCAAGTGGAGAAGTTGTGTGTGGAAAGGGGAATTCAGATGAAAGAGTTGGGAGTTTTTGAGAAAAGGAAATTTATTTTGTGTGGATTGGGGGTGAGAAATTATGTGTTTTTGGGGGTTTGAGAATGGAGAGAAAATGGAGATATTTTACATGATTTTCAAGTAAATTTTCAAAGGTTTTTGGGAAATTTTGAATGGTTTCGAATTGAAATTTGGAGGAGTGAATTGGATTTCAATCACGGTTTGATGGAATGGATTTGATGCTAGATTGTGTGGAATTCTAATTTCTGATTGTGCTTTGGAATAGAGATTTGAGTTTGGAAAGCTTCTTTAATTTTTAGCTTCTTGCATTCAAAATTTTCATGTTTTGAGGTAGGTTCTGTACTTAATTTATAAATTTGTGTTTTAAATTCATAGAGATTTATATGGATGTTATAGAATATGTTATTTGAATGTTTTGAAGTGTTTCTTTCAAGTGATGAAACACTGCCATATGTTGGGTTTCTCATTTTGATGTTTGACTGTAATCGGGTATGCCAAAAAGAGGGTTTTTAAGGGAGCCATTTGTTTGTTTCAAATTTTGTGAATTTTTGAGTCATTTTTGGTCAATTCCACCCACTTTATTGAGTATTCAAGGGTCAAATATGAAATGGGTTTTTGATGGATTTAGATTTTGAGTTGATTTGACTATTTTATGGCTGGAAGACTTGACTACTATCAAGAGGGATATAGCTCAGTTTCGAAGGTTGTATAGGAGGATAGAGCTATATCTTTGGATCTATATTGTGTTGTACCTTCTATGCTTGAATGTGTTTACTATCTGTATGTTGATAATCCCTTCCTATTTGTGAAATCTTGTGTTGGGGCTTCTATACTGTGTAAGGATCAATTGTACCAAGGTTATGCATTGCTGGTCCTGATTATGAACTATTGAGAAAGAGAAATTAAAGTTGGCTATCATGTTATAAGATTGTGCAAATGATGTAATGTGCTTCATTATATGTGTTGTGGTATAATGATTAACTTTTGGGTTTCCTATCCATTTGTGTAATGTGTTGGGCCTCTGGAAGTATCTGAAAGTCTTTATGAAAGTCCTTGTGATTTTTGGTTGATTCTTGTTTTAAGTAGTCTCCTTTGGATGTTTAGTGTCAGCCACTTGCTGTTTTTGTTACTTGCTTGTGTGTGGGGCCTAGTTTTGTCTCCTAGCATGGAGGGAGTGGGCCTCAGGGTTCCACATGGTAGGGTGGTATTTTCCAACCATCCATTGGGGTTTAGGTGGTACAGTTCATGTGTATCATGGAGAGTTTTTCCTTCCACTTCATTCCTGAGCTGGTTTTATGGTGCAAATGATATTTCTAAGAAAATTGTGTCCAATATGTATTTTATATATATGTACCTCTCAGATGAATGAATCTTGTACATTGTAGCATTCTTGTAAAGGAAATGTAAATGAATTGACGTAATCTTGAAGATATATTTATTGTTTTTAATTATATAATGGAAAGGTTAATATAGGAATGTTGTATTTATGATGCATATGAACTTAATTTAGTAGTAGATGTGATATATCTTTATGTACTTATTTCATGGCATTGATTAGGATTAGGTTCATATTGGCATAGTGTTAGATGAGGTTCAATTATAATTAAGTTATGTTATCATATGTAATTTGATGTATGAGATTTAATTTACATTCAAAGAATTGACTGGATGTGTTCTTAGTGTATCATATGTCTTTCTATAGGTTTAGTTAGTGTAGATGTGTCATAGTAGCGACGTTAGGGGACCATGGTGGATAGGTGCATAAGTGGGCTACGATTAATGTTACTTTTAGGTCATAATGTGATTATGATATGATGTTGATGTAATGATGTTATCCATGTTAATTTGTTGAGTTGCATTAGTTAGTCTCACTTTAGTTTCTTTAAAAAAAATTATTGGCACGATCTTTGAGGTCTTTTGTGTTTATCCACTGGGTCCCTTAGCAGAGTGTTAAATTTATTCTATATAGAAGCATAAAAGAAAGTTTCTACAACTATGATAGACTTTCAAATGTTTCCAAAACTTACCCAAAAATATTTAATCAATGTAATTGAGGTCGAGAATTATTTCATTACTTAGGATATGTTTGCGAAAAAGAAAAGATTTCTTACATGAAAAATGTAGTGTTACATTCATTCCAAATGAGCATAAAATGAAAAGTCATAAACAATAAATGCAAAGCAAACAAGATTTCCAATTTTTTTTTTCATAACACAGAGTAATTCAACAAGCCAAAATATGGATATATATTTATATATTTTTTGATAGAGTTTCGTATTACATTGCAAAAAAAGGGTGACTTCACAACATAGGGGTTTCAGACACAGAGAATGAAGATGAGGACTTTGATAGCCTCAATCACTTGTTGCATTTTCTCTATCTATGAGGAGGAGAAAAGGTTTTCATTAAACTCAATGTAGTGGGTGAATGTCTCCATATTGTTGCTCTCTAGTCTTGCATGTAGTAGGGTAATGAATTGACCAACCCTATCATTATACAACACAAAAGTGATGCAAATTGAATCACCAATCAAACCCACATGTGGATGAACAAAAAACCCCCTAAGGGAATCTTCAACACATTGCAGATACTGTGGGTGAACCAAGATCAGTGGCCTACAAAATCCATCCAAAAAGACCAAAAGTGTGCACAATGTTGTACAGAAAGAACTCAAGAAAACTGGAGTTGTGGACATGCACTTGAGACATGAAGTGCTCACCAATAATCTTATGAATGAATTCCTCTTCCACATCGTTGTAGATAAGGAAAACTTCCCTTAGTTGGTCTATTACCCGAAACATCAGCAAATAGGGTTTTAAAGGTGGTGTGAATCAAATATGATGTGATGAGAGACCTATTTTCCTTTATTTCATTAGGAAATGAGATCCACACCAATAATTGACTAACAACCCTTAGGTGAATCAACTCAAGGTGAAAATATTTAGATTCCCTTATGACTGAAGGACAGGGGTCAAGGTGAAACAATACTTTGGGGAGAAAGACTAAAAATAGTAAATCAACTCCAAAATGCAATCTAACACTTGAAACATCAATATTAAACTCAATATTAGTAGAACCAAAAAACCAAATGCAAATCCGAGAAGGGAAAAGATATGTTTACTAGTCACCAAAATTGCTTTCTAAAAGTTGATCTAAGACTCATTCCCCAATGGGAAAATGGGTCCATGTACATGGGTTTCAACAATATTTTTGAAGCCTCTAAAACAGATCTATAGCTTTTGATTTTTCTAGTTTTCAGTGTTGGAAAGTCTGAAATCAGATCTATAGGTTAGATTTTGTGATTTGACAACTTTGATAACTTTTACAACTTTGAAAACTTTGTAAATCTCACACTTCAAAATGTCTTCGAGTCTTCTTCAACCTAAATATGCAATCACACATACAAGAGAGAAAAATGTTTCTTTTTGGGTGAATAGGGGTTTGCCTTGGTCAAACCCCGTTTTGGTAATCAAACCGTGAAATGAAACAATGAAATGAAAGAGGGAATGAAGAATGAAAAAATCTATGTTACCAATCAACAAACCCTTGAATGAAACATTGAAAATGGAGATCTTAGGAAGCAACTTGCATGATATGGTTGAATTGGATATAGATCTTGACACTTTAAATGATGCTTTGCATGCTTGAATTTGATCTTGAAACCTACATCACAATGTTAGCTCCAAAAACATGCATGATGCAAGAAGACTTGACATGATGAATAGATATTGATTTTTATAATAAATCTTTGTTATAACTTCTCTTGAATGCCTGTGATTTCTTGAAGAATGCTCATAAAAGTCTCATAAAATTTCTAGGTGAAAGTTAGTGAAATAACCTTGTATTTATAGGTATGTATCCTTAATTTCCCAAAATTTAAATATCACAAGACAACATTAAATTATGGATTTATAGATGTTAAAATACCACCAAAAACATAATTTAAATTTAGGTCCAAAGGTCTAGGGAGGACCCATTCACCCGTCCCTATTCCTGGAACACACATTGCTCAAGGTAAAGTGTTATGTTTAGGCATTAATTATTGTCAGGTTTCCCCTTCAGAAAATGTAATTAATTAGAATTGTAAATGAATAAAATGGCTAATTAAGGCCTAATTAAGAGGGCCCAAACAAGTGTTAAAATGTAAAATGGTACATTTATCAACACTAAATTAAGGTATTATTAAGTCCATTTTAACTAGGAGGGCCCAAACAAGTGAGAAAATGGATAAATTTTTCTACACTACATTCAACAACTTCCATGACTAGGAAATTAATCTCCATTACCACTTCAGTTGATGAGATTGATATACTTGAAGTAATCAACATTGTGTAGAATGAATAGTGGTGAAGAGGATTTATAAAGTGACATAGTAAAGTTGGTGAAGCTTATTTGGAAGTAATTAATGCTGAAGTACACACAAATTGATTTGAACTTAATTAACTCAAGAAAGGAGATGTGATAGAGATCTAGTGATTTGGATTCAAACAATCCTCAACATTTAATGAAACTGCACAGAACGATCTTAGGTGGCATATCAATAGTCATAGAAAGTGATAGTGGCACACATTTCACATGAGAGAAGGCCAAGTGGTCTGCTTATAGTAAGCGACGATTCATCCTCCTGTCATATCAATCAAAAGATGGGATGCAATCATAACCATCCCCAAAAATAGCAATCAATGAAGGATTTATCATAATATAACAAGGTTAGTCGATTTTTGACCAATCTTTTATTTGGCCAGATAGTGGTTAATGTCCAATAATCATTTTCAAGAAATCCTAATTGTTATAATATTTAATTTTGAATATTCAGTTGTAAGATGTTGCAAGGGTCTAACATTTTGATCCCCTTTGCATTGTGATGCTTGAGTGAGAATCGATCATAATAAAAAATCAAGTTTCACATTTTTAATTCATTTTCTATAAATGTTTATTGTCTATGTGTTGTAAATTATGAATTAGATGTTAATGTTTGTGAGTAAGTATGTGATATTTGGAAAGCATTTGGATATTCCTTCCCTTTGAGGATGTGTTGTTTAGTAACATTTAATTCATTTTATTTGTAGTGAGTGGTTGAACTTATACTGAGTCAAGTTAGCAAATGTTAGTAATCTGATATGCGAGTCAGGATATTGATCATTTTCCAGTCCTTTTCATTTATGCATAGTAGTTAATTTCAAGTATTTATCTTTGTGCTTGTATCATGGCTATGAGCAAGTGCTAGTTTTCCTTTCCTACTTTCTTGTTAAAAGCATACCCTTGAGTTTATATTATTAAAAAATCCAAAATTATATCAAAAGAGAGAGTTGTACCTCAATCAAAATTCAGAGGAAGATTATCAATGCAATGGTAATCTCTCCAACTATTGTGAATTTATGCATCCTTCTTGGGCATCATAGAGTCATTTGTATTTATTTTTGTAAAGGACAAATCTATTCACTAACATCAGTGTAGGTTTGGCCCACTTGGCATGCTAGTGATATTTTTGGAGGTGCTTCATTATTTATGAAAGTTTGGTGTAGCGTGTCAGTGTTGATTTGGGTCTTGGCCTACCCTTGGTATTGTTTGCCTTCACTTATTTCCACCACAGAGGTGTTTGGTGCTGACCTGATTGGTGGTTGCGTATTTGAGGTGCATAGATTTTATTGAGGATGAATTGGAGAATTTTTTCGAGGTCACTGAGAGTATATAAGAAAGATCAATTGTTTAAGATGGTGTGGTAGTGCAAGATGATGTGAATGTGAGTGTATGTTGAGACATGAGTGTGAGCTTGAATGCCTAAGGCTACCAAATGCAGTCAGAAAAAGGTGTCTACATTTTTAGTGTGCCTAGATTTTCTAGAGGTAGTGAGATGAAGGTTGTGGATTCAATGAACCTCCTTGTAATAGATTCTTCTATTCTTCTTCTATTTCAGACATTGAGTCATTTGGGTAATGAACCTTTCTTTTTTTTGGGGTAGCGGGCCTTTCTAACATTGAGCCTTTGTATTTGGTTTTACTATTTATATATATGTGAGTTAATCCTCACCATGGTTTTTCCCTATTTAGGGTTTTCCACATAAAATTTGGTGTTCTCTTGTGTATGGTTGTAAATGTGTTTATGTTTCATGTATTTAAAATCTGGTGTTCTCTTGTGTATGGTTGTAAATGTATTTATGTTTAATGTATTTACAACATAAAATGCTAACACTTTATTTTTCTTTTCAAAAAAGAATAAACAAACTTCAACTAGGTTAAAATTAACCTAATGACTCGGTTCGACACAACTCAATTTTTAACATAACACACAATTTGACTAGATGATAAATTTAGGGTAAACATATGTGACTGTGTGCAAGGAATCAAATGGTATAACCTATTTTTCTAAAGGCTATTCTCCTCTCTCAGGTGAGAGTCTCCCCCTCTCTCTAGAGGGAAATAAAAATATTTTGCATTTCACTTAGAAATCATTCAAATAGTTAGCCATTTAAATCATGACATAATTGTAATCTTTATTCAATAATATATAATCATCAAAATTTAAATATATGTCATTGCATATAATTTCATTATAATGTTAACTAACATAATGTCATCATCAAGTATCAAAATGCATTTAGCATAATAGTTAAAATTAACTTGGTAAAAAAAAATGGGGCGTAACATCAATAACGAATGTTGAATATGATCAAAGACTATTGAACAATATTTCTCCATTGGGAAGAAACAAAGCCAAATATGTATGAAGGATAACTTCCCATTCCTAAAAGGAATATTAGAAAAAAATATAAAGATCTATATGATGTTTGGAAGCTTCTCAGGTATCCACATATTAGTGTAGATATGTCCCAAAATCAAATGAGGATTCATAAGCCTAACTGAAGAAACTGGCAATCTAGAACCTCATCGAAATGCATGTAGAACATGATGCAAAGATGAAGATGACTCCTCTAAATTCTACTCAATGATCTAGTAATTGGACTTCCAGCCATACTATATGAGCCTTACATAGGTTTAGTTAGAAGAGCATCATGGAACATTACTAAAGATATTTATATATAAAGAGATTTGATAACTATAGTTGATTACTAGTTGACAAAATTCAAAATTAACATGGTGTTTGATTGAAAATTAAACTAGCTATTGCCCTAGTGGGTGAACTTTAGACCTCTAGGTGGGAGGAAATATTTATGTTGGGTGGCTTGAACTGTAGTTCATTGCATGGGAGGACATAGTTGGGGAGGGAACAAAATAAACACATTAAATATATGTCATTGATTCATCTAAGCCATTGATTGATCTACTTTGGGGTGGGTGGGTACTATGAAAAATATATATGTTGAGAAAGATTAAGAGAGTATGAACGTTCCATCATTATATCCAAAGAATATTATAATGCAAATCTATAAGAGTTAACATTAAGAGGAGTTGAATATCCTCAATGGTGTCCTCCAAATATATAAGTGTGAATTCCTAATCTGCAATTTACTAACAAAAGACAAACAAACAATGGTTATGTTAGAAACACAAACAAAGTTTTTCCTATGAGATTCTTAGTTAAGAAAAGATGAAAACATCAAATGAAAGCATGAAACAAGAAAAATGATAACATGCAATCAACTAAATCAACCAAACCTCCATCCCATAGGGGGATTGGTGCTCCTTGGATGTGGAAAGAAGCCCTTTCCCAATCCCTTTGATAAGCTCCAATGATGTAGATGATCCAAAGTGTGAGATTGATGCCAAGTGATGATGAAAACAAGCTAAAATGATTTGAAAAGAGTGAATGCTATAAATGAAAATACCTATAGTAATAAAACTTCAAGTTGTGGATCTATACTCAATGAAGAATCCCTTTATTCATAGGACTCAAGGGTTAAAGAGAGTAGAATTGGTGAATGTGGGATTAAAAGGAGAGCCAATACTAATGTGACACTTGTCACAAGGATAATGGTTGGAGGTGGATCACATTTTGGGGAATGTGTGAGTAAAGAGGATGTAAGAGAAGTTAATGAATCTGATTGAAGATGTAAGAGAATGTGGGTGAGGATGTAAGAGGTGTTAATTCCCTTGTAAGAGGCAAGATGTCATGTAAGAGGGAGTAAATGCCTTTGTAAGAGGTATTTATTGGTGTGTAAGAGGCTTTTGGAGGGATTTGAATGAAGGGGTGGTTGGGAGGAATATTCCTAGGAATATGCCATTGTGAGGATAAATAGGGTAATTAGATAATTAAAAGAAATGAATTTCATGTGCAACTTGGCTAGTTGACCATGGGTTTAGTTTGACCAAGGTTGAGTCAAAAGATAGCGAATGGGTAATGAGGATTAACAGTTAATTAATTCAGAATTAATCAATTTGAAGGGATTAGGGGGTTTATGACACTTGATTCAAATAATTTGATTTATTAAATCAGATGAGAGGAATTTAGGGTTTTAATTAAATAAATTGATTTATTTAATTAAACATGATGGACATTAGTGATCAGGAAGTGAATTAATCAAATAAACTTAATTACTTGAGTAATAGCAGAAGTGATATTAATTTAACTAAATAATAAAGATTATTTAATTAATTGGTTAGTCCAAAGTGATTTAGGAGGAAATGGTGTTAGTTAATTAGAGTTAGATGCATAGTATCAATTGAGACTTTTTAAGTGTCTACATTTTCCCCCTCTTTGAAACAAGGTACCGACTACGTTGGTTCAAAGAATAACACCGCCGATATCAAAATTAAAATTTTTTATGATTTTTTCAGATGCCCCACTATTGCCCCAGTGGAAGGAATTACATTGCTACACTACCCTGTCGAGAGATCGGGCAAAAAATTCAAAATTTGGGTTGAGCTCGCGAAAAAGATTCAATAATGATTTAGGCGCAGAAAATAGCCTACGAGATGCGAAAATGGGCTCACAATGATGAAAACTAGTTAAAACAGGCTTCATTGCACAAAAAATGAATGTACGAGCTCAAAAACCCTGATTCTACCCTTGAAAACCCTAATTTTTTAGCATAAATAAGAGGGTGGGGGTCATTTTCAAATCATTTGTGCACTTTGACTTTTAGGATTATCATGATTTTGCTTTGAGGTGCTGAAAAAATGGCTGCTCGTGTGCTTCCTAGGCATTAGATGGAGCGGGTCCGAGAGTTCCAAATGTACGACCTTTGATACACAAACTGAAACTTTTCTCATTTTTTCATGTTTTAGGTGCATTTATTAGGGTCCAAAAAGGTCAACCAAAAGTGGCTCTCTAGGGCATCATAAATGGGTTGGTCGACATCGCTTTTGTTCATGGAGCACTGCCTTTGTAGTATAACATCATGCAACATGGTTAGGTCATCAGGTCACATATGTACTGTTGACCCACCTTTGTGATAGAGTGTTGCGTGACCTAGGAGGGGAAGATCACCGTGGTAAAATGCTGATTTTCCTTTACGATGGAGTGTCGCGCGAGCTCAGAAGGTTAGAGCATCACCCCCAAATATCGATCCACCTTTGTGATAGGGCACCTTTGATTATATGGTCAGTTTTATGAAAGACAAAGCACCACCTTTGCAAATACTGACTCACCTTCACTTTTTAAGGGTTTTTAAATTTTTGATATTGCACTGATTTGATAAAATTTGACGTTGTGGGTATGTTGAATGCAGGAGGTCCTTCATTTGCTCCACTCGAAGGAGCACAGAGGTCAGATCCTACATCAAGCGAGGAATTTGTTAGATGATGCATTATTTTTCCTGGGTGCAATTGGATTTGGCCATGTGGTATAGATGTCGATAGTGCAGATGCACTTTTCCATGATGATAACCCTTTTGGAGTGATGGTGGAGTGAGACATCGTCGTTCCACCTATCGATTGGAGATGCTATGGTCACCTTGGAGGACGTATGGTGGATTCTATGGATCCCCATACATGGAGAGAAGATTATTTATGATGTCAAGGCCAGTGGAGATGCCATGTTCCAATTTATTGGCATTGACCAATATATGACAGACAACAGGAAGATTGATCTTGATTAATACAAGGGGATCACCCGAAATTTGATATTATTTGTTGGTACACTAATTTCAGGAGTCCTCATTCTTGACAGATGAGTGAGAGGTTGTAGTGTGGGATGGGGCATAGTCTAGTCCCAGATGATGGAGGAGATGAGTGTTTGTACATGGGGGCCAGTTGTTGTCACCTCCTTATATCATGATATGTACCAGGTGGCATACTTGGGGGCCCGTAGCATTGGGGTTGGTGTTACATTAATTCATGTTTGGGCATATGAGCATATAGCAGTGCTGAGGCTTATGGCTATAGATTTTGTAATGCTTAGAATAAAAAATCTATATTATCCTAAATACCTTAAATGATAATGCAATGGATGGATAATTTTTCTTATTACGATGATATGTATGAGTATGCATGATGCTAATGGTTTATGGATGCAGATCCAAGAAGATGCAGAAGTCCAAAAAGTCTAAGAGTCATCAAGACTTTATTAGATATGATAATGAGTGATGGTGATGCATTTCTTATCTAGGGATTGGGGATATAAAGAACATAACTTTCCTTATGTTTGATAACACACATAGATACAATGCATCAAGATATAAACAACTAGAATGGTGTGGTATCTAGTGCGATGGACGTTGAATCAAAAAATAGATGGGAGGATCCTTGTTCACACCTGGAATACAAAAACCTTTTTAGGATTTAATTCAAATATTTCAAACATCTCAAACCAAAACATAGAAAGGAAAAGCCTAACAATGTAATAGTCAACAAGACATCCAAACATCCTCCCTACAAATCAAACAAAGTTTAGCATGACCAAGGTTATATTATAAGAATATCCAACAAGCGCAATAGACAAAAGATAATGTTCAATGCCCCATTCCTTTCTCTCTAAATATTTCAAATAGACATCATCGAGAGGTCATTGGAATGAGCACAATAAGATAAATCAGAAGAAAAGATCAATTAAACAAACAAGCTAATGTTCTTCAATACCTCTAGCCAAGACTGAACTACGGTGATGTCTGATGTTGATGTTCATTGTAGGAAAGACGTATCCTAGGATATGATTTATTAGATGATTTTGAGACTAACGGGATGATAGGCTATTGATACCAAGAGTTGACCAAGTTGTTTACTTATTGACCTAGACTTTAGACCTTGACGTTTGAGTTTACACTTTCAATTTTCTATACTTGTTTCTGATTTGCTTTACCAAAGGGTGAAGATGATGATTGATTTATTATGAGTGGATGTTTATTATGGGTGAGCGTTGAAATGGGATGGGTGATTTTTGGTTTTTTGAATGTTTTTGGTATTTTGAAATGTTTTGAGGTTGTTTTGGGATTTTATGTATGTTTTACAAATGTTTTGCTTTTCACATTTTCCAATGGTTTTGTGTTTTCTGAGATTTTGACCAAGAACCTAACCTAAGGACCTATCCTAGGGGCCTCGACGAATGATCAAAGATTAGCCTTGCCTATTTTATACATGTAGAGATGATTTAGTTTGACATGATGACTATGTTTTTGAATTTTTTCTATTTTTGATATGTTTTTTGATTTTTGACATGTTTTGGATGTTTTTTGGATTTTCTAATTTTAAGAATGTTTTTGGATTTTTTGATTTTATGGAAGATTTAAAGGATATACATGAATTCGATTCAATGTAGGTACAAGGAAATTCCCCCATCATGATGTGATAGACTAATCCGATATAGGTAGGACAAAATGACCTTAGGGATGTGCCAAGTAGTACTAGGGGAACATGATATCGACGTAGGATCAAGTTATGATGTAGACGGGGATGGGTGATGGAAGAAAATATGGAATGTGATAAGTGAATGCGATGGAAAGTGATGCGGAACAAGCCGAAGAAAGGATGGTGGATGGAGATTTCTTATTTACACAAGGCACTTGATTGCCGGGTTTTCACCAAGGTACTTTCCCAAAGTACCATCGAAGTGGTTTTCACTAGAGGATGATTTTTTTCTTTATTGTTTTCAATCCTTTTTTTTTATTTTTTTGGATTTTGATATATTTTGTTTTTTTTGTATTTTTGGATTTATACCTTGCAAGTTTAGGAATATTTTTTTTTGAGATGGGAGCTATTGATGGGCTCCTGTAGAGGCTCACCTTTTGGTGTGGACAATTGATATGCTCCTGATTTGTAACTTGTCATGATGGTGAAGGGTCATAACCAATTTGGTTCAAACTTGCCCTTGTTGTTTGGATTTGGCACATTTTTTTGATTTTCTTTTAATACGAGTTCTTCAACTTAGAAAGAATGACTCTTGATTTTCTTATTATAGCTCGTTTTGAGACGGTTCTGATAAACCTATAAGTGGTTCAAAGCATCCATGTGCCACTTGCCCAGTAACTTCAACTCATTCAACTGTGATACTCGATACTCCTTATCAATAATAAGATTTTGCAATGATATTCTCACGGATGGGAGCTCAAACTCAATGGGCAGGATGGCTTCTGATTTATAGATCAGGGAGAAGGGGGTTGCAACTATGGGTGTGTGGATGCTAGTTCAATATGCTTATAAGGAAGGATTCAATTGTAGGTGCCTATCATGACCAGCTTCATTGATTTTTTTCTTGAGGATTTTTAGGATGGTCTTGTTAGAGGCCTCGACTTGGCCATTACCTTAGGGGTAATATGGGGTGGATAAGTGATGTTGGATATTAAATTTTTGGAATAGCTCATGAACATCCTAGTTTTTGAAGGGTGTTCCATTATCATAGATAAGGGCTTGTAGATCATCGTAATGACAAATGAGGTAGTTAATGATGAATTTAGAGATCTTCTTCCCTATAATATAGGTCATGGGGATGGATTCTACCCACTTTTTGAAGTATTCCATGGCAGTGATAATGAACTTGTGTCCATTAGATGAGGTGGGTGTGATTTTTCCAATGAGGTTGAGCCCCCATTATGAAAAAGGCCAATGTGTTACAATCAGCTAGAGCTCCTTAGCTGGTGCATGGATGAGGTCTCCATGCTGTTGGAATTACATACATTTTTGGACATAGTCATGAGATTCTTTCTCCATGGTAGGCTAGGAGTACCTCATCCTTAGTAGTTTCTTGGCCATGGTCATACCACTAGAGTGTGAACCACAAATACTGTCATGTACCTATATTAAGGCAGTTAAGGCTTCCTTGGGGTTAAGGCATCATAGTAGGGTCCCTTCGATACTCCTATGCTTAAGGGTGTCACTTAAGATGACGAAGTAGGATGACTTTTTAATGAAGGTTTTCTTGATATCTGGGGTGATGTCATTGGGGGGACTCCTATTTTCAAGTAGGTGAATATGTCATGGTACCAAGGATCACTAAGACCAATGATTTCACATACGAACTTAGATTATGGTACCTCAAAGGCTGGTATGAGAAGCTTCTCTACAAGAACTCCTCAATATCTGCTCAAATGTTATGTCGATGAAGAACTCCTTGAGATCCTCCACTAGATTTTTATATGGGGTAAGTTTATCATCCTTAGTTTGATATTCATCATTGAATTGATTCATAATTAGTTGTGAGTCCCCATAAACCTTGAGTGCCATAATTTTCTATTATATTGCAATCTAAAGTCCTATTCTTGAAAAATGTGCCTCAACTTGTTGGCTTGAACCTCTATTAAGGACTTGATGAATTTACCCTCCATACCACAGAGTCCTTCCTTCCCTTTGGAGGGAGCACGATGGACCTTGGCTTCATCGGCAGAACGATCACATATTGGTGAGTGACAATGTGTTGTCTAACCGATATGATGATATGCTATAAACGTCGGGTTGGTGAGACTTGGGGTCATCGGTGGAACCCGATCGGTAGTCTCAATGATAGAATGATATGCTCTATTGGTGTGACTTGGGGTCATTGGTGGAACCATTCATCGGGCTACGTCAATGGACCGATGGTAGATGGAAGTGACTTGGTGGGGATCACAACATAGTGTACCAGCAAATGGGGATCTTGATCTATGGTTGAGATTTGACTAATCTAACGATGCTCATTTTATTCTATGCTCAGTTGAGGTGAGTACCGATGAACTCTTATGAATCGAGTGAAATCATCTGAGTGTTTGAAACTTGGTGGCATACAAAGTGTGTAGCCTTAAAACACGTGTCATTGTTCCAGAAGTCTTTGTGGGAATATTGTGGGTGCTTTTTTGATTCCCCAAAATTGCACAAGATGTGTACGCATGTCTTTGTGGACTCTGGCGGTCTGGCAATCAGATGATTATCACCATACCATGGTGGCCATTAGGCCATACCATGGTAGCTTGGGGCACAGTTGACCGTTTTGATAGTCAAAGCGATGGGCGCATGGCGTGATGACATGTGGCACGATCTCATTCATTGATTTTACATCGTTGTTGTAAATCAACTGTTATTGGATGAATGTTTAAATTTGTGAAACCAATATGTGCATTAACTGTAAGATCTAATTCAGCGGTTGAAAAAATCCAAATCTAGGTAATTCTCTGTAATGGAATTAAATGTTTGGGCGGCTTGATGCATGATTGCAGGGTGATCTAATAAGAGATCTAGTTGCTTGTCGGTGAAGTATGGAATTAAATTGGCTCCTCCTTTGGTTGTTGGAGAGTGATAGGCATAGAGACTAAGGTGACAGTGACAGCTGTGATTCATTATATGTTGTAATAGCATTGTAACAGTCAATGTGTTTGTGAGGAGGTCGAATGGAATGATGTAGTGAGCGAACATCAAAAAGTGAAGCCTGTAACTATGTATGTAACCTGTTTACTGTAATACAAAGTGACTTTGCTTGGTGTGGTGGGTTTTTCTCCCGTAAGGGTTCTCCCACGTATATCTGGTGTTATATCTGTGATTATGTTTTTTTTGTCTTTCTTCTTATACTGTGTTTGTTCATCTCAGATGCTTAAATGTTTTAAAACTAGTCTTTGCACTTCTCCTCTGTGGTTTTAGCGTTAGGAAAGTGTATTCCACACCTCTACTTTTCCTTTCACATATGACAAGGGCTTCATACTTTGCAATGTTCTCGGTGTAAGGGAAACTTTACCTGTATGATTTTGGGATACAATCCCCTTGTGGTGTGATAAAGAGGATTTATGCTTCTGACCCATGCTGTGTGTATGATCCATAAAAATATACCTTCCAATGGCTTGTAACATTCAGGTTGAAGATTGACTCATCTGGAAACTCTGATACCAGTGGGTTCTCGACATATGTAGGTGCTTCGACCAATTGATCTATAATTACCCGTCCCTTGATGGATTTTTGTTTCACATACTCAATGTCATATTTTGTCAAGATCATGACCCATTTAGCCATTCATCTTGTGAGCATTGCTTTAGAAAGAAGATACTTTAGGGGGTCTATCTTGGCAATGAGCTTTATTTGATGAGAAAGAATGTAGTGTCTAAACTTATGTGAGGCAAACACTACTGCAAGGCAAGCTTTCTTGAACATGTAGTTTAGCTTGTGTCCCACTAAGGTTCTATTGATGTAGTATATGGCTCTTTCTTTCCCTGTTTCCTCATGTTGATCTAGAAAAGCACCAAGAGTTGCCACCATAGCTGATATGTAGAGGATCAATGGTTTTTTTTGGATCGGTGGCATGAGGAATTGTGGTGTTAGCAAGTATTCTTTGATTTGGTTAAATGCTTGATTGCATTTCTCATCCCACTTGTAGGCCACTCCCTTGTGAAGGAGATGAGAGTATGGGATGGTTTTATCTACTAATTGTGCTATGTATCTTTGGATTGATTAGAGCCTTCCCTATAGACCTCTTAATTATTTTAGTGTTTGTGGTGCTTCCATGTCAAGGATTGCTTTGAATTTTGTAGGGTCTATGTCAATCCCCCTCATTGATACAATATATTCCAAGATATTTCCTGAAGTTATGCCAAAGACACATTTCTTGGGATTGAGTCACACCTTATATTCTTCTAGTGCGTCGAAGATTAGGCCGAGTGTTGATATGTGGTATTGATGTTTTCTTGATTTGGCTAGTATGTCATGAACATAGTCCTCTATAGATTTATGGATCATGTCATGAAAGATCAAGGTCATGGCCCTTTGGTAGGTAGCTCCGACATTCTTTATCCTAAAGGGCATCATGTTCCAATAGTAGGTGACACATGGGTAGGTGAAAGCTGTTTTATGTTGGTCATCCTTTGCAATCATAATCTAGTTGTATCCTGAAAATACATCCATCAATGATAGAATTTCATTCTCTAACGTCAAATCTACAATCATATCTATGTTGGGGAGGGGGAAATCATCCTTAGGGCATGATTTGTTCAGGTTCCTGAAGTTGGTACAAATTCAAATGCCCCCAATGGGTTTGGAAATAGGTACAATGTTAGAAACCCACTCTAGATAATCAATTGGTCAGATGAATCCATTGTAGAGGAGTTTTTGTAGCTCAAGTTTGACCAACAATGCGATCTATGGATGCATCTTTCTCAATTTTTGTCTTATTGGTTTTGCCTTTGGGTAGACTGCTAGATGATGGACCACTACTTCTAGATCAAGGCTTGGCATGTCGGTGTATGTCCTTGCAAAGTTTACTTTCCATTCCTTTAGAAATGCTGCTAGATTTTCTTGCTCCTTGGTCAAAAGTGACTTGACATAGAAAGTGATGTGCGGGGTCTCTTTGGCTCCCAAATTCACTGGGTTGCACTTTTTTGCTAGTACTATTGATTTCTCTCGATGGATGGAACTAAGGGGAAGATTGAATCCCTCATCCTTTAGCACCTCGAAGAGGTTTTCACCATTGGATATTTCCTTTATTTTTACTATTTTTGGATCAGAAAGTGCCATTATGTGGTTTTCACTCAAGGATCTAGACGTTACTATTAGATATTGTGACTAAGAGATTCAATCGTTTCCTTGTAGTACACATGTGTGTCCAACTCAATGTCAAAGCTTTCTTTGTGATCTCTATATAGTAGATTATACCTTAATACCATGAATACTAAGAGAGCCTCATCACTTTCAAATGTATCTATGATTGATGGTCCTCGTTGGTCATAGTTGATGAGTTGTGGGTAAACAAGTTTTAGTTCAGTGACTGGGTCACTTGACTTGAATGCCATGGTGGTGATCATGAAAAGAGATGAATCCTCAAATAACATGGGTAGGTCAGAAATGGGATCCTCAAAGGGACTACTAAGAGATACGGGTACCAATGGGGAAGCTTTGACCATTTTAATAGAAGCACCTTTGCCAAGTATGGAAATCTTCTTAGGGGTACATTCAAGGCCAAGATTCTTAAGGCGCTTCTTAGGAATGATAGGTTCTAACAAGCCATTGTCATTTTTCCTGAGCTTCTCATTTTTGTTGTAGCCCCATCCACACATTAACTATAGACCTGTGTTGTTGTCTTCCATGGGAAGATCATGTATGAGTCTTTCATCTTGATATAATAGGCTTGATATATTTTTTCATCCACCACCTCTTTGCTAAGGTCTCCCCACTTTTCGAAGGTGGTAGGTTCTGCTTTGAAGGTCCGAGATGTGTCGATTGGCTGTGTTTTTCCATGAGATCTAGTAGATTGAGCTAACTCTCCTATCACAAAGACACTCTTCTTTAATTTATAGTCCCCACACCCATTATCGTAGATTACAACCTTGACATCTAGGATGCTCTAAATGATAGGTGTCTTTGTCTTAGAAGTGGAGGCTAAAGTGGATGGATCGACATAAGGGGATGTGGGTTCCTCATCATTTTTTGGAACTTGGGGGATCTTGTAATATTTGGCCTCCAGGATTTTGCATTAATAGAAAGGTTTAGGGTTACCATGAATCGCGACTTCTTGATTTTGGTAAGGGAATTTTACACATTGATGTGATGTAGATGCGACAACTTGCATCTCATGGATCCATGGTTGCCCTAGGAGAATATTGTAGGGAAGTTCAAGGTTAAGGACCTGGAAAGTATTTTCCAGGATTGTTGGCCCCACTTGAATGGGGATATGGATGGTGCCTTGGGACACTTGTTCTTGATCATCGTAGGCCTTCATGGTGATACTTTTTCCTTTTTCAATGAAATCCTCTAAAAAGCCTAGATTCTTTATTAGTTGTAGTGTACAAATATTCATACTCGCACCCCCATCCACCAAGACCATTTTGACTTTGTTTTTATGGACCAAGAATTCAAGGTGGAGTGCACGATTATGAGATGGTTGGGTTGGAAGATCATGCTCAGAAAATGTAAGGAGATGTGGTGTAGTGATGTGTCTGACCATAGCTTGAAATTGGTCTGCATCAAGGTTCATGGGAATGGAGGATGTGACCAAGGCCTTCTCTAGGATGTCCCTATGTGTAGGTGATATTTTAAGCAACTCCATGATGGAGACTTGGGTGGGGGTCTCCTTCAGTTATTCCAATATGCTATAACCACTAGGGTTCGATTTCAAATTAGTGGGTGGTGCCTTGGGTGGTGGTGATGGTCCTGGGATAGAGATTCTTTCTCTACATGTGGTGACTCTGCACTCAGCTCTAGGTCCTTTGATATTGACAACTATTACCCATTCATCTAATGATTCTACAACATAGTCATAGATATGGTTCACATTAGTGTAATTCTTTCCTTTACCATTGTTGTTCCCTTTATTATGATATGGCATGAGGTTGGTGTATATCTTGAGATCTTGATTCCCCGCTGGTTGTTCCACGATTAGAACTTTATCATCGATGAGATCCTAGATAATATTTTTGAGTCTCATACAACTAGCTGTTGTGTGTCCCTTTATTTTGTGAAATTCACAAAGGTACTTCTCATTATACCATGGTTGTTTAACTTGAGGCTCTTGTTAATTTTCATAAATAAGGAGTGTGATGAGGTTTGCTTGCACTAGCTGTTGCATGATAGATTCAATGGGTTCCCCAAGTGGTGTATATTTTTGTTTTGGTGGATATTTGTTCTTTGGGGGTGGTCCCCCTTGAGCATTCATGTTGTTAACTATTTGATTGTTGGTTATTGTGATGGTTTGGTTTGTGGGGTGTTTTGTGTGTTTATTTGTGGTTGTGGGTATGTTTCTTGTTATATATTTTTCCTTGGAGCACTAATGACAAATTTGGCATCAACGACACCATCATTGGTGACGTTCTTGTTCTTAGCCCGTGTGTGAGGTTTATCATTGTAGCTTGTTGATGGTCTATTGTCCTAATATGAAGATGTGTTCCCTTGTGATATGAGGGCTCTCTCAATGTTGAGAGCCTTGGGGATCAATTGGTCATATGTTGTGACACACGACATTTTCAAATGGAAAGATAATTCCCCTTCAAGGTTAGAGATGATAGTTCCAATTTTTTGTTCTTCTGGCATGGACCATTTGCTTTTGCTGGCCTTGGATTTCCATCATTGCAAGAAAGCTACAAATTTCTCTCCCTTAGCTTGTTTGAGGTGGGATAATTCTTCCAAGCTCACTTCCATGCCTAAGTTGAATGAATAGTTTTATAAGAACAAGTCCACAATTTCTTGGAACTTTTTGATTCTAGGGGGTAAGTGGGAGAACCATTCCATTGCTGGACCAGATAAGCTTCGAGGGAAGAGTTGCATCAGATAATAATTTTCATATGCTACTTCCATACAATGTACGTGGAATTCTCTGATGTGATCCTTAATATTTTTGTTTCCTCGGTATTTGTCGAATTTCGGTATTTTGAAGCATGGTGGGAATGGAACCATAAAAATGCTTCTATCAAATGGATAGGGGCACAAATTTCCTTGTGTGTGTGATTTATTTGTATTTCCTAATTGTATGGCCTATAATTGTTGTGAGAGCAACTTGACCTATGTGGAAATATCATTTTGTGGATCGAGTGGTGGAATGTATGTGTTTTGGGATGGTATGGTTTGTTGGGTGATGGGTGGGGTGGATTGCATGTTAAGATTCAAGGAATTTTGCTGCATGTTTATGAAAGGTTGATGGAAGCTTTGTTGTGAGAGAAATGCTTGTTGATATGCTTGTTGTTTTTGTTGTGCCTACAATGCTTGTTGTTGGGCTTGTTGTTGTTGTTGTTGAGCCAATAACGCTTGTTGTTGGGCTTGTTGTGCTATTTGCTGCTATTGTGCTATCAATGCTTGTTGTTGTGCATGTTTTTGTAAGGCTTGTTGATAGGCTTGATGTTGTGACAAGGCTTACGCAAGTGATTTCTATGCTTGGTATTGAGCTTATGCTTGGGCTTGAGCTTGAGCTTGGGCTTGTGATTGTTGTTGTGCTTGTTGTGCGGCTTGTTACTGTTGTAGAAAAGCTTGTACTTATACTTGTACTTGTGATTGAGTTTGCACTTGAGCTTGAGATTTATTTTCTTGAAATTGTTGCAAGGCATTTTGGTAAGCTTGTTGTGCTACATATAATGTGATACTATATTGATTTTCCGCATTTGGATTCAGAGGTGGAGGTAGGGGATTTTGTGGGATGGTGTGAGATGAGGTGACAAGAGCTTGTTGAGGTGGTTGTTGAGGTGTTTGCTGAGTGATGACAAGGGGTTGTGTTGAGGATGGTGTGGTTGATATGCTTAGTCCTTGGGAGACTAGATTTTGGGATGTTTGAGGTGTTGTAGATGATGTGATGATTGGTTGAGAGATTTGGGTTGATGCCACTTGGTGTTGTGATATTAGTGGCATGTTTGGAGGATTTGGTATGATAGATGTTTTTGTTTGATTTGTGCTTCGAGGGTTCACTTGATTTGATTGGTTTTGGATTGATGTGTTTAATGAAGGGATTTTCCCTATACTTTTCATTGGTGTGGATGATGATGTCAAGATAGGGAATGGTGGGAATATTTGTGATGTGTTTCCTTGGGGAAGTGAGGATGAAGCATTGAAAGTACCCACTTTTCCAAATAAATCCACTTGTCCTTGTGGGATGTTGGGATTGTAGCCTTGTGTATCAATGGAATATGCAAGGGTAGCATGAAAAGTGGATGAATTATTTGTATCATAAAAGATGAGTGGCACATATGGTTTCTTAGGGTCTTGTGGGACAATGTTTGGAATACCCAATATTGTATTGGCTTCCAAATTTTGGTTGTTGACAAGTGGATTTCCTTGGAGGGCTTGGAGTAGTGAACTTACCTTTGTGATCATAGGTTGACTTGGGGTGTGAGATGATGATGGTTGATTGATGGGTTGGATGATGTTTTGGAATGAAGGTGTGAATGATGTTTTTCATATGTTCCCCAAAGGTTGTTCAACAATGGTGCTCACATCAAAATAGGAAGGGAGTTTATCCCCTTATTTTTCCAATGCCAACATGTATTGGGTGGGATTTAGCCTCATGATTCTGTTGAAAAGTTTGTGAGTTTTGAGATTTTGAACTAGTTCAAGTATTTCATCTTCGGACATCTCTTTGAAGTTATTTGTGACATCGTCCACTTGAAATCCCCCCTTTTGAGGATCTTGAGGTATTTGAGGGGGATTAAGTGGAGGGTTGATGGATAACCTAGGTGTGAATTCCATTTGACTTAAACAACTTGAGGTTGATGTTTCTTTTTTTTTCTCCATGATCTTCTTGTGTTGTGACCTTGCTTGGACCATAAAATTGGGATCAAATTTTAGGAATATGGGAGGAAAACCTCCAACTCCTTTGGTTGATCTGAACTTTAGGTACAAAAATAAATTCTAGGATGTGTTTTAGGATCAAATTATGGCGATGCGATAAATGAGGGATGAATGGTGTGAATGTTTTAACTTTTGAGAAATTTGGATAGATACTAGACCTTAGGATTTTTGATTTTGATTAGTTTGATTTGGATAATGAACTTGTAGATCCCAAGATGTTAGATGTGATCTTAGGATGAAATTTTCCAAAAGAGGTGCTAATTTAACTAAATGTGTGAGAAAGGATTCATTCCCACACACTGAGCTAAACAAGATGATTTTGATTTTGATCTAAGGATTTACCAAAAGTCTAGAATAGATGATTTTTCCAAAGTTCTAAAAGTTGTTTGTGAGATGGGTTTTGGAAAATGTTGTGATAAATGAAAGTTTTGATTTTGATCCTAGATGAACCTAGAAAGACTTTGTTACAAGACCAAGGTTTTGAAGAACATGCTAGACCTCCAAAGTTTTCAAATTCAAAAGACCAATGTTTGACTTAAATGAGGGGTTCATATTGAGCATACATGTTCGGGTTATTCAACTAAATAAGTCTATAAAACCTTGTTACCTTCTTGCTTATCTTGCGGTATTGTCTTAGGTTACACATTCTAATGTATCTTCTTATAGCTTTTTGAGCATGATTCCTAAGTTTGAAGTGACGACATATAGAACTTTTCTTTTTAATTTTGACTTTGTGGGAAACCATGAAGATAAACACATGTGTGGGATTCAATTGTATTTTTATCTTGATTAAATGGATTCTTTTTTTACCACATCATTTCATCTTGTTTAAATTCGAAAGTAAATGTCTATGTCTTAGCTCCTCTTCATTCCACAAGGTCCATTATGTGAAAATCAAAGAGTCAAGGCCATAGTTTCCCTAGGTTGACTTTGAAGAGAGAAAATTGAGATATGAGCCCAAATATTTAGAAGCCTCTAAGGATAAAATCCTTGGAGACAAGCAGTAATAATTGGACCCCTCAAAGATATTCACTCTTTCCAAAGGGTTTGAAATTTTGATGATTTGTTAATGTTTATTTCAATATTTGAGATCCAAGCAATGTGTTTGACTTGCAAAATTCACAATCCTAGGCTTCAAAGATACTACTTGCTGATTCCACTCTCATATTTCTCCAAACACTAAGACAAAGTGAAAAACTAGAGATTGGTGATACTAGCTCCCCTCAATGACACACACTTCTTGGGACCACCAAATATCAAAATCTTGAAGATTTGAAGATCCTAAGGATTTTTTTGCTTCAACTTTGAATAGTACAAATGTGGGATAGCTTCAGAACGACCATTCTTGCACCAATAAGCATAAAGGTTTTTGGTTAGTAAACAATTGGTTCGTAGTAAGGGATTTCATTCAAGGTAGCCATACACATGATAATATTAGCTCAAGATTTTGGTCAATCAAGAGGCCTCCCAGTCCCTTCCTAAGAAGAGATTTTGACATATCACATGGATACTAAGGGTGACACTTGTCAGTATGAAACATCCAAACCTATTGTTAATGACTTTCATCACAACACATTTTTATATAGCAATTGAAAGAGCTTGGATTTATCTTGGTACTGCTTGGGTCATTCCCTCCTTTCAAATCAGGGAGCCAGACCCTCTAAAGATAGAAGAAAGAAAGGAAGTACATTTGTAGTTCGACCTCCCAGATCAAGTGAAGTGTAAGGAGAGAGCACACACAATTCATTTTTCTCATAGTAGCATGGGGTTCATTTTAGATCCAAATTGAAATATGTGGGTGGTTATACAAATTTTAAGATGTTTTTGATTCTCAAGATCACCCAATGACACAAGAGAAGAGCATACACATCGTAGAAAATTTGCAAACCACAAAACAAAGAAGGCACAAGTTCATTTTAATCCTAAAAGTAAATGTGAGTTCATTTTAAGCACCAAAAACTGAGTGTGAATTTGCCTTGTTCAATTTTATCCCATATAGCAATGTCTAGTAAGTTTCTAATGTTCAATTTTAGTCCAACTTGAAAAAATTAATTAGATGGTTAATTTTTAGCCCAAAGTAATGCTAGTTGGTCCTAAAACAAAAAATGAAAAGAAAAATTTGAGAGCCTAAGATATTGCAAAGAGCATTAAAAAATTATTTTGGTTCTTCAAACTGATTTTCCTCTTCAATTTGCAAAGGCGATGTTGTATAACATAGGCGATGCTCTACATGCAAGAAAAATGACATTGAAAAAAAATCGATGCTCTGGTGAAGTGCAAAGGTGACTCTCTGCAGAAAATAGAGAGCACAAAAGTGACACTGTAGAAATAAAGGTGATGCAAAAATAGAGGTGACAATTTTTCAGAAAGCAAAATTTAGTAGAATGGCTGAATAGATAGAAGTGACGTTTTTGCAAAGGTGACGCGACATAAAGCTGCCAACTTGACGCAACGTGACAAAGGTGACACTAAATGTGAAAGTGACACTCTGCATGCAAGAAAAGGTGGTGCTATATGCAAAGGTTGACCTGTATGAACCAAAGGCAACGTCACCTTCCTGTAGTTGTAAAAAGACACCAATTTCAAGCCAAATTTTCAAAATTAAAAAAGTTAGCCGTCCTTCTAGTGCCAAAAAGTGAATGCCTAATCTAAAATTTACTAAAAAAAGACAAACAAACAATGGTTAGTCATGTTAGAAACACAAACAAAGAATTCCCTATGAAATTCTAAGTTAAACAAAGATGAAAACATGAAATGAAAGTATGAAACAAGACAAATGATAACATGTAATCAACTAAATCAACCAAACCTCCATCCCATAGGGGGATTGGTGCTCCTTTGATGAACATCAAAGGAGCACCAATCCCCCTATGGGATGGAGGTTTGGTTGATTTAGTTGATTACATGTTATCATTTGTCTTGTTTCATGCTTTGATTTCATGTTTTCATCTTTTTTTAACTAAGAATCTCATAGGAAACACTTTGTTTGTGTTTCTAACATAACCATTGTTTGTTTGTCTTTTGTTAGTAAATTGCAGATTAGGAATTCACACTTATATATTTGGAGGACACCATTGAGGATATTGATAATAAGCCCTTTTTCAATCCCTTTGATAAGCTCCAATGATGTCGATGATCCCAAGTGTGAGATTGATGTGAAGTGATGATGAAAATAAGCTAAAATGATATGAAAAGAGTGAAAGGTATGAATGAAAATGCCTATAAAAAGAAAAATTCAAGTTGTTGATCCATACTCAATGAACAATCCCTCTATTTATAGGACTCAAGGGTTGAAGAGAGTAGAATTGATGAATGTGGGATTAAAAGGAGAGCCAATAGGAATGTGACACTTGTCACAAGGCTAATGGTTGGAGGTGGAGCAGATTTTGGGGAATGTGTGTGTAAAGAGGATGTAAGAGAAGTTGATGAATATGGTTGAAGATTAAGAGAATGTAGGTGAGGATGTAAGAGGTGTTAATTCCCTTGTAAGAGACAAGATGGCCTAGAAGAGAGAGTAAATGTCTTTGTAAGAGGTATTTATTGGTGTGTAAGAGGCTTTTGTAGGGAAATTAAATGAAGGGGTGGTTGGGAGGAATATTTCTAGGAATATGCCATTGTGAAGATAAATAGGGTAATTAGATAATTAAAATAAATGAATTTCATGTGCAACCTGGTTATTTGACCATGGGTTTAGTTTGACCAAGGTTGAGTCAAAATCTAGAGAATGGGTAATGAGGATTAGGAGTTAATTAATTTAGAATTAATCAATTTGAAGGGATAAGGGGGTTTATGAAATTTGATTGAAATAATTTGATTTATTAAATCAGATGAGAGGACTTTAGGGTTTTAATTAATTAAATTGATTTATTTAATTAAACATGATGAACATTAGTGAGCATTAAGTGAATTAATCAAATAAACTTAATTACTTTATTAATAGAAGAAGTGATGCTAATTTAGCTAAATAATAAATATTATTTAATTAATTGGTTAGTCCAAAGTGATTTAGGAGGAAATGTTGTTAGTTAATTAGAATCAGATGCATAGTATGAATCAAGAAGTCCTATATGAAGCAACCTTTAACTCTAAAGAAGTAGAAGATAGAGGAGATATAATGTTAGCACATGTTTCTAGAACATCAATTAATCAAACAATGCAATGATTAAAATATCTTTAAAATTATCTATAATGGATTCCAACATAGTGTGAAGGTTAGCTAAAGAAAAATTAGGAGAATAATATGAGGTCTAATTGAGATTAATGATATACCTCTCAAGATACACCAATAATTTTACTATGTAAATTCAAATTCTTAAGAACCATAAAATCTACTATGAAAATACTCTTCCCTATCCCACCACGTGCTATCTGATAGATAGAATATATATATATATATATATATATATATATATATATATTTGTTAAGCACACAAAAAATATTATTGAATGATCCTTCATCTATTTCAGTATAATATTTCCCATAAACAAATATATGTATTGATAGTAATCTAGTGAGTGGGGATGAATAAATCTTGAATGAAGAAAATATGCTTCATGATGAATCCATACAATATGAAGCTCCAAAAGGATCCATCATTGTGACTCAAGAGTCTCTCTAAATTTAAAGAATAATAATAAGAAGGGGATTAACCCCTTGAAGGAAAAATGGTCTTTAATAAAATATACTTCAACTCATAAATTTATTTCAAAATAACATAGATGTTCATCATGCCCTAGTTTCTTGAAATATTCACGTTTGGTATCTCCTTATATAATTTCTATTTTTGGGGAGAGGATTCATAATTAAATTGTGTTGTTCTATTGTGTGCATTGTTGTTTAAATTTTTCATCTTTTTTGTTTCTTTTTAGGATTTCTTGATTATTTCTATCACATAGGCTCACTAGCCACCAATGCCTATGATTTCAAAGACTTAATGAGACCTATATGAATTAATTTATTTTGTTCTTTAGTTATAATTTTAAAAATTGATCCAATGAAATAATTTTACATACCTTTCCCATAGAAACCAGATGGATGTAAAAGCTTGAAATAAAAATTGTAGGTTTTATATACCAAGTTTGAATAGAACATTAAGAACCAGTTATGTGTCTTTTTAAATCAATATCACACTCCTTGATTTGTGTTATAAGATCATTGAACTTAGTGAAAGAATATTGGATATTGTCAAAACTATTTGAATCAAGGTTCATCAATTTGATAACCATTGATTTCATCAATTTGAACATACAAACTAGAAATTTTGTCCCAAGCCTCCTTAGGTGTATTACACTTTTACACATGAGATTAGAGATAAAGTGGAATAAACAAATAAATAGCCATGATATTTGTTATGTTCATGTTGATGCAATATTTTGCATGTAGCAATAGCTTTATAGGAAACTTAACTATTAGGGGACATTATGCGATAGCCAAGTAACCTCCGGGATTTAATCAAAGCCGGCTCTTCGTTTAATGGGTAAATTAGAATGTGAAGGAGATTGCAGGAATGTAAAATTTACACTACAAGCGATGCGCCAAAGTCTTTAGACAACTTTACTAGAGCACAGTGTAGAATGCAAAGGCTCGAACCACTAAATTGCTGTTAATTAAGATAATTTTCTCAAAAGCACTTATCATGGAAAAATACCTTCTAATTTGTATAATGTAATCAAGCATAACTTTATCTTAACATAGAAGAGTCGAAGAAACATGGTTTGCATTCATTTTAGCTATGAAAGGTTACAGAAACTAAAGAACAAACATTCATACAAAAATAAAGATAACAACACAGGTCAATAATCCTAACAAATGCTTAAAAACAAAAAGGCCGAAACTATTTGGCACAGTCCACAGTCTTTGAATTGAAAGCAACTATTATAAGAGGCTTACTTCTCAATGCTTGAGAATTTTAAAACTTAATCAACCTTTAATAAAAGAAAACATGGCCCCATTTATTGGCCAACCCACTGCCTAAAGATGTATCCAAAGAAGAGCAAACCACACATAGTGATCGACGAGTTCGATCATCTCGAGCCACCACAGTAAATATCGACCGGTCAGCAACAAGCCAACGAGGCCACGACATAAAGTGGAAAGCCATGTAGCAATAGGGGAGAAAATGCGGCGACAGGAAGTACAAAAGATCTGTCAGCATTTCCAAGGTAACCGGTGCAGAAATAGAAATGCCACGTGTCGCTCAGACGGAGCCCATAGAAAGTTGAAAAGGTGCCTAGTAGAAAGCCTCGAGAGAGATCCACGTGGAGAGCTCCAAACAAAATAAAGAACGAGGCGGGCCCAACTCAGAAAAGCAGCCAGTGTGAGCCATGCGGCATGCAGACAAAGATTGTCAAAAAGTGAAGCAAAGGAAAATCAAAAAGCTTCACAAGGAAGCCATGTGGAGAGCTCTGAAGATAGTGAGCATAGGAAAATAAGGCACAACCGCAATGGTAAATATAAAACTGCAAAGACTTCGGTAATTTTTGTTGAACAGTTTGGCAACTCATAGGGGCTTTTCGCTCGCGAAAAGGAGATCCCCAGAAACTTTGGTTCAACATCGAAAATGCTCACAACCTCAAGAGGGCGGCCTGTAGATTGGTCCATACTTTGTTCGACGGTGCAGAGAGAGCTTGCAGGTGCTCATGAGCTAGTCGGAGATCAATAATTGCTTTGAAGGGCAATCCGTCTAACACTTTTGCTTCCAATTCCAATTGCAAGAAAAGTTGAGCCAGTTGATGCACTATTCCCTCAATTTCTTCAGTGATCGAAGATTGATCAAAGGTATGGAAAATGGTAAGGTCTTGCTTCTTCTCTTCGATCATTGCAACAATATGCTCCACACCCGCTACCACCTGGTCCATAATGAAAGGCAAAGGGATGCCTCTCTGAGTGAAATGGGAAAACTCCCGCATGTCATTGGTAACCTGGTTTAATCAAGCTCTGCAATCTGCAACTTGTTGAATGGCCTCATGCATGGAGATGAGGCTACTTATGCCCAAAGACATTGTCGTTCGGTCATTGAGGCCCATGCCACTCAATGCTTCATCTGAAGCAGTATACAACTTACCCAATAAAATTCTAGCCTCCAGAACCTTGTCAGAAGTTAACTCATGAACCTGTTGTATTGATTCACTCACTATTCCATAGAGGCTAGCCTCTTGTGCCATAAAATTTAAGGTGGGATCAAGAGTAAGGCATAAAGCCTTCACCTTGTCCCAGTATGATGCGTGTAAATTTTTGGCAATTTCTAATGAGCTCATTTGGGGCATAAGGGGTTGGGTCCTTAGGGTAGCCAATTCTGCCTCTTTGCTACTCAAACTTTCCACTGCCTCTACCAAGTTTTTGTCCAATGTGGACATCTGCTCCTTCAGGGCAAGAAATTCCTTTTCCCTTTCTGCCAAGGCCAATTCGGCCCGCTTAGTTTTTTGGAACTCCAACTCTAAGTTGGTATTCATTTCAACAATTTCAGAAGTAGTGTTCAGTCAGAGCTCTTTCATTCCCATGTTTAGCAAATCAGACTCAGCCTAGAGGCTCTCCTCATTTGCTTGGCTTTGCTCAACCCACATCTCAAGATTCAGAACGATCTCTTCGCTTAAGATTTGCAGCTCCTTGATCTGACTTTCGAAGGTGGTCCTCTCCTTCTCAAGTCGCCCTATTTCATTCTCTTGGGCTTTGAACTTGTTTATCCAGATGTCGACCTTACTTTTGAGGTCCGCAATCTGATCATCCTTCTTCTTCGCCTGCCGGCCGAGCTTGAGAAAATCAGTGGTTACTATTTTTTGGGTCTCCTCCATCAGCTCAAGTTTATCTCACAGGCGAGCCTGCTGCAAGTCTAACCCAACAACATTCACATAATAGTCACTGGGCTGCATTTCACCTACTGCCTCAAGCACATTAGGAGTGATCTTTGCAAATATCAAGAAATTCTTGCCTTCATTGAATACGGTTTGCAAAAAGGGCTCCGCTTGTCGGCCTACGTCTTTCTGTCTTGTTTTGCTGATCCGATTGGTGTGGGCGCTTTTATTTGCATCGACCTGTGAGAAATATTCTTGGGCCAGAATACCCAGTCCGCCAGCAAAAGGATACTCCTGAGGGACAGCCAGCAGGAAAGACAGTGTAGCCGATACAACAAAAGTTTTGCTTGGCCATATCATAATAGCTGGGGAGAATGGCAGAATGAATTGGCCACTCAGAGGGGATGAAAATGAGGTGTAAGGGAAAAGTGGAGATGCACCAACCATAGGGTTGGGCATTGGAGATAAAAATTGTTGGCCCACGAGCCCATAACTTACACCAAATTGCGTTCCTGACAAGACTTGGAAAGCGAAAGATAACGGTGGGAAAACATGAGGAGTGAGGCTAGAATGTCCAGCCAATCCAGTGGCAGAGAGAACTGGCATGGATGAAAGAGCAAGGGCAGACTGAGGTGAGACTAGAGACATAGATGAGAGAGAAGAAGGAGGAAAAGTTACCTAATGCTCATGCGGAGCCGTATACGCTTCGACCACTCCCTTCATTAATTGCTCCTCCTCCGCACCGACCTCTCCAGTTCATTGTTGCTTCTCCTTTGAAAAATCGTCAAGGTCAAGAATGATCCGTCTCTTACCACTGATAGTCCTCACTCGCCTCTGTGTTGATTTAGAGGAGGCTGCTGGCTCTGTTTGTGCATGTGGATCTTGCTCGTGCACAGGCTGCTTACCCATACTCTTCTCATGCATTAAACTACCGACAATGGTAAGGGGATTCTGATTTACTTTTTCCTCCGATTCCACAGTAGCCTCCTCTCTTCTATATTGCTGCATGGATGTTGATCAGTTTGAAGAATTTTCAACATCCGGGTGTTCAATTTCCCAAATGTCATCAAATCTATCATTGAGGGTTACCTCGTTATGCATCTTGCCAGTTGCCAGAATTTTCTGTCGATATATCCAGAAGGCTTGCATCTTATCGGGTGCCCAACCGAGCTTACGCAATTGGGTGACCAGGGAAGAGTTGATATTCAGCTTTGGGTTGACCCTCCCCACTATGTGATAAAAATTCAGCCATGGCGGTCAACCATCCACTGTAGGAAAATATTCAAGGCCTACATATCTACTTAAATTTGCCTGCTCGGCATTCCGTCGGAGGTCCCAGAATGGCCGAGGCGAATGCGGGATCTTGATGCCAACTCCCGATAAATTATTGTCAGGGTTGTAATTCCATGTATCATCAATTAATAACAACCTGAGGTGACCCAACTTTGGAAGTAGAATCACCGAGCTATCAATCTTTGAGGTCCTCTTTTTAACCAGCAAAACTGAACTGAATATGATTGGCAGTAGTAAATGGGAGGTTAAGTGCTTTCCTCCCCAGTAATCATCATCAAGGGTACATAGCTGCCTCATTGCCTCTAGGGCCAACAATTTTTCAGAAAGAAAATGAGGAAGTTGGAAAGGCTCCCAGACGAAACCTGGCATGCGGAGCATGGTGAAATCCACACCAAAGAACCAGTTACAGGGCGGAGTTAACTTCCCCAACTAGGACTTCTGTCAGGGTGATATGCATTTGGTCATATTTATGCTAGCCTTATCCAAAGCCCTTATAGCTGGGGCTATGAATGCATCCGAGAATGCATAATAATCAAAGGTTTTTGACATGACAGGTGTCCATGTCGAAATCGGCTTCCTTAAGCCACCCTCATAAAAAATAGATAGGAGCATAGAAATTGAAAAGTATTCCACGTTCTGGTGCAAAATCAAGTAAGCCAGGAAAGACGAATACCTGAACTTAGAGCCGACCCCAAATTCTTGTAATTGCTTCCAAATTCCGTCACTGATAACTCTTGCAAAGTCTAGGAGTGGAGACTCGCGATTCTTTTTCAGCATAAAACAGAGGGACATTTGAAATTGAAAAATGCTCGCGTCCAAGTCCAAATCACACACCATAGCCATTTGTGAAATTGGTCTGTCATATGCTTCATTCTTTTGCATGTGGCCTCCCTAAGGCTATTAGGATTGCAAGATAACTCAGGATCAAAGACGTTATTCCAATCTTCTAAGACCACTGCCTGGTCTGTATAAGGAACAATGCTTAATAACTTCTGGTTCACCAGGTGAGTGGAAGGCTAGCTAGGTTTCACAAGTATGCTCAGAGTGGCATAAGACTCCCTGTCGTAAAGCTGCACATGGGGTGCATTCCTCATTCACTCACTTAGACTTACTGGATCCAGGATCTATGAAGGGTCCTCTGCAATTTCGACCATTTTATATTCACAAGAGTTTTTTCTACAAACCTTTGGCAAATGGCTTAGCTTTTTTGAAAACTTCTCCCTTCTTGTGAATGCCTTAATTGTTTAATTCTTGGTAACTTTTGTAATAAATATGTTTCTCTGCATGCCATAATTTTCTTTTTTGATTTCTTGAGAAAGGCGGCTGAAAAAAAGTACATGCCAGCCATTTATCCCAAGTTGCTACTATGCGTTACCAGTTTATTCGTGCGAAAAAATCGCCAACCGGCCAAACTACTCAAGCATTTAATTGAAAATATTTCATGCGTGATGGAGATGGATTTTTATCTTGGAAGACGAACCAGGCCAACCCTCTGAGCCTCCTTGCAAGTTATCTGCATTGATTGATTTCAATGCTTGTACGGGGCACATCACCCAACAGAGCTTTTCTTTATAATTTCATCTTATTCGGATGAGATGGCAATGCTTTTTATTATTGACACCTGGCTAATCCTTGAATTGATGTGGCAGCTCAACAGAGCAAGTTGCATGCTGCACCTGCACTTTCCCATCACCTCACACACTGAAATGCAAAAAATCGAGGCAATGTGACACACTCGGCTCAGCTAATAATCATGATTTTTCTTTAGCTGGCAAACCTTAGCTAGTCTATAAATAAAACCCTTTGTGTAGCATCACAAATCACAACATCCTGAAACCTTTCTAGCTCAGTAAGCTCCTGTTGCCTTAGTAATTTTCATTTTTAGCTAATAAAGCAAACATGGAAACACCAGTGAGTCTTACTTGCAAAAAGACCCAGGCTGCCTTTCTTGGCAAAATTAGATGTAGGCACCTAAAGCATATGACAGGTGTGAAAAATCTGTTATATGTGAAGGCAATCAAGTGGGTCCTTGGGAAGGATTGTGTGGAGTATGAAAAGTAGTACCGAGTGAACACCAACATTTTCTCCCACTTTGTCGCCTCACTATTGGACATCAACGTCTCCAAGCGTAAGATTTTAAAGCTGACGAAATGGGTCTTCCCTTGGTGCTACCTCAGAGGCCTGGAGCAGATTGTGCATGTGACCCAATTTGATCATGGGATTCCCTCGGTTTGAAACATTCGCTTGCAACAACTGCATGGAGGCATCGTTCCAACCAGGCCTTTCCTTTTTGGGTTCGAATTGGAAACTTACGAGGAGCATCGTGCCAAAGTTCACGCAGGCTGCTATTTCCTGATGCGTGTGCACTATATTGAGCCATTCCAAAATCTTCAGTGGTACGAAGATTTTGAAAGAATGGTGTTTCCTGACCCTGTGCTGCCTATTGCCATGATCGCTGGTTCTTCCCAATGATATCTCGAGAATGAAGATGATTTTTTACAAATTTTTCTTTTCTATGCTTATAGGCTCCGCACTATAGTAGGCATGTGTAAATGTTAATACAAAGCCTTTGGTTAGAATATATTGAAAAATTTTCAACTCTGATGAATATAATATATGTCCTTTTTAGACCACCTAGCCCATTTACAAATTTCTTTCAATTGTTTGCATCATTGCTGTATTTCGTTTCTTGCACCGAGAGGATCCAAAACTTAAAGCTAGGAAGAGTAATTACATATATACAAATGTACAAAAATAACACATAGGAAGAATTAATATAATTTTTTAAGATGTATTCCATTGACTGGAATACTCAAGGCGTTACCTTCCATATCTTCCAACTCTGAAGAGTTGAACTGTCTACACTGATAAATCTTGAATGGCCCTTCCCAGAGACTATCAAATTTGCTGTGTTGTCTGGGCTTTGCTCCGTGCTCATTGAATTTGAGGATCGAATCTCCGCATTGTAACCCTTGATCAGAAGCCTTTTTGTCGAACCATTTCTTTATCACCTGCTAGCAGCTATTCATTGCTTCTAGGGCATGTTCTCTTTTCTCTTGTACCTTGAGCAACTCAAAAAAATGCACCTCCATCGCCCTGTTTTATTCAATTTTCAGGGACTTGAGCAATTGTAGGGCAGAAATTTCTGTGGCGATGGGCAGCAATGCCTCCTTCCTGTACACCATCTCGTAAGGAAAAGTCTTCAGTATTTGCTTGGGCGTAATTCGATCTACCCAAAGTGCTGTCCAGAGGTTCTTATACTCCTTTTGATGTTCTGAGCCTATCTTTTTGACTAACCTGATGAGGTTTTTATTAGTAGACTCCTTGAGACCATTTCCCTGGGGATAATAGTTAGAGGAGGTTTTCAGGAACACTTCATATTTTAGAGCGAACTGGCTCATTTTTGAGCTGAGAAAATCCTTAGCATTGTCAGAGATAATTGTTTTAAGCGGGCCGAATCTGGCCACCAGTTCTTCTAAGAAATTAACAATCTCCAATTCAGTCGCATTTTTCAATGGTACTACTTCTGCCCACTTGGTAAAATAGTCCGTTGCTGTTAGTATCCATTTGTGTCCAGCTATAGAAACATGGTTAATCATCCCAATGAAATCTAAACCCCGTTGAGCAAAAGGTTCTTCTACCACTATAGGCCTAAAAGGCATGGTGACATTTTGTCTCTTTCCGAAATAAAACTGACATTCCTTGCAAGACTTAATCAATGAAAACGCATCATTAAAAAGTGTCGGCCAAAAATAACCAGCACATATAATTTTAATTGTCGTGGTTCTTGCAAAAATATATCCACCGATAGGGCTGTTATGGTATTGCTCTAAAATCTTCTTGGCTTGCTCCTCATTCACACATCTTAGTAGGATGCCATTAAAATTCCTATTAAACAGGACGCCCTCCAAAAGGACATAACTGCTATTCTGTAGGTGATAGAAATGTCTTTTAAAGGACGAGAGATCAATTGGATACCTTCTTGTCTACATAAAATTTATTTTTTCATCAAGCCAATTGCTCTGGGAATTCTCTTTTTTTATTAACACAGGCTCTAGAGCTCCAAGCTCTGTCGCCGTTTCACTGTTTTCAGTGATATATTCCCACAGTCCTTTTCCCTTTACGGTCTTGATAGGTCTAACTTCAATGTCGTATTCTAGGATCTTGGTGATCCAATTAGCTCTCTTCTCAGTGATTTCTCCCTCCATGATATATTCTCGCACACTAGGATGTGGTACATAGACAATCACCTTATTATATGATATCAAATGCCAGAACTTCTTGAGCCCCTTAACAATGGCAAAGGCCTATTTTTCTACAAATTTATACTTTACTTCATACTCTTTCAGGGTTCGTGAGTAGAAAGCAACAGGGGACTCCCTTGTATCTTTATCATCCTTCTGCATGAGCAGTGTGGCAATACTATTTCCACCACCAAAAACATACATAGTAAAATCTTTCAACAGGTCCGGGTTAACCAACATAAGGGCGGAAGAAATAGCCTCCTTTATAAGCTCAAAGGCTTCTCTGGCTTCCATCGTCCATTTGAAAATCTACTCCTTCTTGAGCATTAAGGTGATAGGGTGAACAATACCTGCAAAATCCGCAATAAAATGACTAATAAAATTGACTTTTCCCAGGAAGGATTGCACACCCTTTTTTTTGATGGGTAATGAGAGTTCTCAGATCGCGTCCACTCTTTCTGGATCAATGGCAATTCCTTCTTTGGAGACAACATACCCTAATAAATTTCCTTGGGGAATTCCGAACACACACTTCTTCGGGTTCAAGGAGATCCCAAATTCCTGGCATTTCTGGAAAATAAGCTTTAAATGATCAAAATGATCATTAACAGATTTTGAGAATACTGTTAAGTCATCTAGGTATATGAGTATAATCTGATGGATCAAATATTTAAAAAAAATTTCCATAGCTCTCTGAAAATTGGCTCCAGTGTTTGAGAGCCCGAAAGGAATTTTAGCATATGCATACGCTCCCCACTTCATGGTGAACGCTATCTTGTATTGGTCCTCCTCCTTTACCCGAATCTGGTTATAGCCTGAAAAACCATCCAGCATTGAAAACATTTTAGAGCTAGCAACAGTTTATAGGATTACTTCCATTGAAGGCAGGGGGTAATGATCTTTTAAGGATGCTCTATTTAGGTTTTGAAAGTCCACACATAGTCGTATATCTCCATTTTTCTTCCGAACTGGCACCAAGTTTGACACCCAAGTGCTATGTTTGATCGAGAACAGTATTTGGGATGCGATCAACTTGTTCAACTCCTGTGACATGAGAGATTCTATCTTTGGGTTCACGGGTGTCTATTTTTGGTGAACTGGCTTTTCCCCTTCTGACAACTCAATAGTATGCTCGATGATTCTGAGATCATATCCCCTAAGATCATCATATGACCAAGCTACTACACTCAGGTATTCATCTTAGAAGTGTCTTAGTCTGTCTTTATTCTTTTGCGAGACTTCTTTCCCAACTTTGAGCCTCCTATCTTCCCCGATATGCAAATCGGTGTAATCACCTTTATCCACCACCAGCTTTTTCTTGTCTCTTGTCGCATCATCAAAATAAAAAAGGCTCTCTAGAGTAACTAGGCCTCTTAGGAGATTGTTGGACTTCAATTGGATGATTTGATCTCCATAAGCTTCGACAATCTTTGGTTGCAGCTGATCGGCGAATTCTCCAGATGACTGGAGGAATGATGCAATATGAGCATCGCTATCACATACTTGCCAATCTAGATTGTTGTCAGGAATAGCAGGTCTTACGATTACCCTTACTGCATGCTTATTTCTTAATAATTCAAAGTTCAACTCGAACTGAGCCCCTATAGTTTCCATTCTATCGGCTTCAGAATTCATCTCTCTCGGAATAGCCTAGATATTGAATGCTTCAAAGTTGTCAATCAGATCCCAGACTCTATGTCGATAGGATCGCATACGGATGTTTTTAGCAACAGAAGTCCCTCAGATTTGGTTACACACTAGCTTCGAATCTCCAAAGACACTTATCTGTCTAGCACCCATTTGTTCCGCAAGGCTTAAACCATGGATGAGACCTTCATATTCAGCCTCATTGTTTGAGCATGTAAACTGGAAATGGTAGGACCTCAAGGTCCTATCGTCAGATGGAGATATTAGACAAATCCCGACACCAAATCCTATTCTACATCTAGCTCCATCAAAGTATAAATTCCATATTTCCAAAGATTCTTCACCTTTAGGTTCTTTGGTAACCTTGGGCATGATCTGCCCCTCTTCATGTATAACATAGGTTCTGAGGCCAGTTGAGTGGTAATTATCGAAAGGGTCTATATCAATAAATTATTTCAACAAATTTTCTTCATCTACTGTCTGAGAGCTAGTAGATTCCTCTTCTTCAAAAAATTCTACATTGTACCTTTCTTCTTGAGAGATTGAAGTGTGTGCTGCTTCAAAATTTAGCAAAGCCTCATCAACAACATGTTCAGAATGAAGAGTTTTGGACAATAGTTTCATTTTAGCCCCATGCTTAGTCCTCAGAATCAAGTAAGACCAGTCCAGCACCAGATATCCTCCTACATTTGCAGTGAACTCTTAGGACAAACAAATCCCAAACAGAGGAGGAATATCGATGAGTATGGTATCCTGATTTACAGTGATACTAGGGTAGGCAAACAAAGTCATAGGTAATCCCTTGATTATCCCAATAGTATCAACCTTGTTTCTATCAAGATGCATGACTCCTTTATTCAGAGGCTCATATTTTAGACCCAAAGCATTAGCTACTTGCTTTGGCATGACAGTGGTGCTAGCACTAGAGTCGATCATACAGTTATGCAACAACTTGCCACCAATAATTAGGGTTAGAAAGAAAGGCTTAGGTTTGGGCTTACTTTCCCTTTTAGACTCGAGCTTCTCCTCCGATTGAATTGTTAGCATTTTATCCAAGTCGGACCTGGATACACCCTCTCCATTAGATAGAGCAGGAACCTTAGAATCCTCCTCAACTGACAATGCCTTTTGTAGCAGCACCTTCTGCTCCAGAATAGCCAGGACATCCCACAGAGAAGTGTTGGCTGATGACTTCTTTAGTTGCTCCACCAAGTTGAATTGCACTCATACTTGGTGAGTGGTAATGGCTTTCTCCTTCAGTTTGACGGTTGGTACAGACCTTGCGGTTGGTACATCCGATGGTTTAGCATCAGTTGGAGTGATCAATGGAACCTTCTCTTTTAGAGGAAGTGGACTTGGAGAGCTAGGAAGATCCGCTTTTGACTGTGATGGGATAGGCAATAGGCCTGCTATTGGGCTAGGCATCGGTTGTGATGTAGCTTTGGTAGGTAAGGTTGTGAAATCTCTAGTGAATCTACGCTTCGAATGTGTGTTATAGTCAAATTGCACTTGGGGTATTTTACCTATAGGGATGTCATTTAGAAATGATGACTCTTGTCCTTCCATCCAAGAAAAAAGAGCCTGGTCGAGAACAATGTTCGACTCTTGCTGGATAGACATCCACTATATTTGTGTGGCAAGGACTGCATTGTCCATTTGTTGAGAAGCATATAGTGAGTTGATGGAAATAGATGTGCTGCCCTGGCTACGTTGATCTATGATTTGTTGTTGCAAATTTCCCCGCAGATAGTTTCACGACATGTGTGCATCATTGCAAGGAAAACACCATGAGTTAGCATCTTCAACCAAATTGTTTTGTCCTGCTACTAGTTCCTTATTCGAACTAGGATGAATAGTTTGCATAGGTAGGGTTACCAGAACCATTTGGTTACTTGGTTGAGTCTAAGTATTCCCACATGACCTATCCTACCACTGATTTGATTGGTACGAAGGTTTTTTGCCTTGGTAATTTTGGTACGTGAGCTTTTGATATTTGTATTGCTACCACTTCAAAGTACTCAGTTCATTAGTCATGGCCCATATCTATTCTCTCATCTCATTCATCTTGACAACCATAGGATTAGGCACAGGAGCTGCCATAGGAGCTGCCTTTGGGGCCGTGTTTGGAACACTTTCGAGATAGATATACATAGATTGGGGAGGAGCTATAGGAGTGCTGGTGGAAGGAACTTCGGCCTCTGTAGTGTTGCACTCGGGGAATAATGGCATGATGGGTCTCGACACCAACTTTCCTGCAACGATCAGATTATTTTCTGCAGCGACAACTAGGGCGTAAGCATCAGGAAGAGTGTCTCCACCTAAAACTTGAAACATCATGGAGATATCAATGTTGATTGACTTCAAGTAGAACATAAATGCTAGATCCAGAGGTGGTCAGCTACCCATAGGCACTCTCTGCTAGGTCGAATGAAATCTCGCATTGAAGTCAGGCAGAGCTTGATGAGGGGCTCACTTTATATTTTCTAGTTGGTGGTACAACGAATATTTGTCACCAACATTTGAAAAACGCTCATAAAATGGGGTCCTGAGTTGATCCTAGGTAGCAATAGTACCATCTTGTAAATTTCTGTACAAGTTTAGCGCCTTTCCTTGGAAGGAGGCGGCCAACAATCTAAGGGCTACATTTTCGTTTGATACACCATGTACCAGACATATATCTGCTACATCTTGCAGATGCTTTGTTGGTGTCTTTGATTCATCCCCAAAATATTTAAGGATAGCCTTTAGAGAAAAAATGGGGATAGGGGCCCATACTGCAGGAGGCATAGGTGCTTCTAACGGACTGCCAGAGTCCCAGGCTACGTAATTTCTAGCAGTCATATATGTGGGTGGATTAGGTGATGTTGGAGAAGGAGGAGATAGAGGAGGTGAACGGCTACCTCGGTGACCCCTCAGGGGCACAAAAACTAAAGGCAGAACAAGCTGGCCAGGGACTCTTGTAGTCTATAACCCAGTCACAGGTTGATGGCTCATACACACTTACAAAGATCAGGTGAACGTGCTAGTTCATGGTCCCACCGGGCGTGCCAGAAAAAGAACTGTTGATGCAATATTTTGCATGTAGCAGCAGCCTTATGGGAAACTTAACTATTGGGGGACATTATGCGCTAGCCAAGTAACCTCTGAGATTTTATCGAAGCCGGCTCTTCGTTTAATGGGTAAAGTAGAATGTGAAGGAGATTGCAGGAATGTAAAATTTACACTACAGGCGATGTGCCAAAGTCTTTAGAAAACTTTACCAGAGTACAGTGTAGAATGCAAAGGCCCGAACCACTAAATTGCTGTTAATTAAGATAATTTTCTCAAAAGCACTTATCATGCAAAAATACCCTCTAATTTGTATAATTTAATCAAGCATAACTTTATCTTAACACAGAAGAGTTGAAGAAACATGGTCTGCATTCATTTTAGCTATGAAAGGTTACAAAAACTGAAGAACAAACATTCATACAAAAATAAAGATAACAACACAGGTCAATAATCCTAACAAATGCTTAAAAATAGAAAGGCTGAAACTATTTGGCACAGTCCACAGTCTTTGAATTAAAAGCAACTATTACAAGAGGCTTACTTCTCAGTGCTTGAGAATTTTAAAACTTAATCAACCTTTAATAAAAGAAAACATTGCCCCATTTATTGGCCAGCCCACCGCTTGGAGACGTATCTAAAGAAGAGCAAAACACATGCAGTGATTGATGCCTCAGATCATATCGAGCCGCCACAATAAATATTGACCGGTCAGTAACATGCCAGTGAGGCCATGACATAAAGTGGAAAGCCATGCATCAGCAGGGGAGAACACGCGGTGATAGGAAGTACAAAAGATCCATCGGCATTTTCAAGGTAACCAGTGCAGAAAAAGAAATGCCACGTGTCACTCAGACGGAGCCCAACAGAGAGTTGAAAAGGTTCCCAATAGAAAGCCTCAAGAGAGAGCCACATGGAGAGCTCTAAACAAAATAAAGAATGAGGCGGGCCCAACTCAAAAAAGCAGCCAGTGTGAGCCACATGGCATGTAGACAAAGATTGCCAAAAACTGAAGCGAAGGAAAATCGAAAAGCTTCGCGAGGAAGCCATGTGGAGAGCTCCGAAGACAGTGAGCATAGGAAAATAAGGTACAACTGCAATGGTAAATATAAAACTGCAAAGACTTCGACAGTTTTTGTTGAACAGTTCATTTAGCCACACTTTCTTTTACATAATATATATCAGTTCTTGTTGAATTTTTAATATACACTTAGTGTGAATTACAATCTTTAACTGATTCTTTATCAATTGTTTCCATGAGGAATAGTATTATAGAGTTAGGTGGGGGATTTTTAGATTTCTCATGGAAATTTTGAAGAAAAAATGAAATATAAAGCAAACACAACCACAAGATCATCCCCCAAATCACTCAATCAATGATCCCCCTAGAAACATATGACTTTGGTGGATTATAAATAAAAATTAGTGCATAAAGATGAAAATAAAATTTTATGACAAAATGTAATAAACTATACTACACCAATGAGAAGTACACAGAAATTGTGTCATGAATGAAAGTAAATTGGACTGCACTAATGAGAATGTAATAAATTATAGTAAATAAAGATGAAAGTAGTATATTGATCTATATCTATTGATAACTTTTAGGGTTTCTAGTTTACCATAGTAAATTTTAATGGATTCTATTGTATTGCATAAAAGTTCATATGTATTTATCATTGGTGTACATATATTAATTGATATATTGATTAACATCAATTAATACATATTCACTCTAATAATTTAGACAGATAAACTGCATGAAAACCCATGTGTGGTTTATAAGTAACTTAGGATAAATAAACAATCACTATGAATTAATTTGACCATAAATATGCCATACATATCATAAACATTGTGAAAAAAAAAAAGGGATACAATAAATGCGCAATAGAAAAAATAGATTGAATTTGGATCAAGTCATCAAAGACAACTTTAAATGAAGGAAAAAATATTTATTCAAAATTCCTTCATATAAAGCTCCCTTTAATAGAGAATTTTGTGCATGGATAAGCTTCTAAAGAGAGGAGGAATCTTAGGCTTTATGCAAGAAGGTGAACCAATAGTTGGCATGTGGGACTATCCCAAGCCTACAACTCTCATCCTTCATGCATATTTGACATCTAGATTGGTACATGGTCTTCATGGATCCTATTTATTTGAATTGTTCCTTGCATTTTCATGGTCTTTTGGCAAGGTTTGGTGGGTACCTTTGTGATTTAGGTTTTGTAACTAGGTTCTTCCCACTCCTGTCTTCCTCATGGTCCATAGGTTTTGTGGGGTGTAATCGTGATCTCACATAGATGTATTGATTACAACTATGTGAGAGTCTATAGGTGAGAGGATTTCTTTTGGAGGGGAGTGTGAGAATCGGTACAATGAATATCCAAAAATGTTTATTTAACAAATCTTGCAAGAAAAGGAATGAGAAAAACTATAAGAAAATACAAAGTTAGATTTTTAGGGATTGAAGGAAATGGTGGAGCAAAAAGTTGGTCAAAGGGAGGTTTCACAATAGGATTCTATGGAGGTAAGGACCTGATATTGCCTTAGGTCCTTAGGCTTGACCCTAACAAGGAAATACAAAAAGATATAAAAAAGGAAGAGGTTAGATTAAAAAAGATAGCTAAATTTTCTTTGCTTGTTTAGATTTTAATAATTTACCTGCAAGAAAGTTCTTTCATAACTGGTTGTTGAATGTTTGGGGCAAAAAACTTGGGATTCATTATTCATTTTGTAGAATGATCCAAAAGGGGCTTGTTTGTAATTTTTTTAAAGAATAACAATATGCAGAAAATGGTGCTTGAAAAGGATTACTAGAATATTGGGAAGTCTTTATTCAAGGCTATCCCATGGTCTCTAGAATCGTCTCATGAGGAGATAATATTTTTTTCTATTCATAGATGGCTAAGTATTAACGAGGTTCTCCCCAGGTCTAGATATTTCTCTCCCAATTGCTAAATTCGATGGGGAAAGTCTTGCAAGTTGAGGAAACTCACTCCTCTCTTCCCCACTTAGATGCCAAAATCTTAATCACCTTTCATACTGGTGTCCAAATCCCAAATGCTCTTGAAGTTTTTTTTGGGAGTAGTTTTGTTAGATGCAAAATCGAATCTCTCAGTGGTCTCAATTCTTATTTTCTATGTAAGCTAGATGACCATAAAAAAAAAACTATCCAAAGATTAAGAAAAATCCTAATTTGAGTGCTTTTTTTGAAAAAGAAACTAAAATTAAAGACCCTAAATTCCCAACCTCAAATGAGGATGGTAACCAAAATAGTCTTGAGAATAATAGGGGTGAAATTTTTTTTGAGTTTTATTTAAAAGAAAAATAGGGTTCATCAAGATGAATCAACAAGATGATGAGCCACTAGTTTTCATAATAAAAATACAATTATGTGCAATATATGATGCCAATAAATATCAAAAACCAAAAATAACTATTATAACAACAATAAGGGAGGTTTTAAGATGCAGAAACAATGTGTACCTTGCTAAAAAAGTGTTTTTTTAGGGGTCACTGATGATAGTGGTGAATGGGTCCCTATTAGGGTTTCTAAAAACTGATTTTTGGATTCTATTCTTCAATGTTTGCACTCTCAGCTCCCAGGTGTCCAACTCTCGAAAGTTTGAAATAAAATTTGTAGACAATTTTTTGTGATCTTGCAAGATAGATGACAATTTTTGCAACTTTTCAATCTTGACAACTTTTCTCCAATCTTATTTTTCAAAGATATTCAATCTAAAACCTGAAATCACACATCAAGAGAGAAGAAAAATTGTTGTTTTTTAGGGATTAGGGGTTTTCATTGGTCAAATTCCATTTAGGTATTTAAACCTTATGATGAAACAATGAAACATGAAACATGAAACAATGATACCTTGGATGAAGTCTTATAATGCAAATTAGCAATCTAGCATGAAGTGGCCATGAAGAATGTAGATCTTGATCTTGAATTGGATGTGAAACAATGCTTGACTTGGATCTTCAATGCTACATCAACACATAAGCTAAACTACATGCATGATGAACTATGCCTTTGACATGATGATATGATCTTTAATTGCTGAAATGGAACTTCAATAATCTACCCTTGAATGCCTTGTAATTTCTCTTGAAATGCTATAATGCTTGAATACTTGAACTTGCTAGGTTTCTTGAAAGTCTTAGGATGAAACTAGGTGAAATAGCCTTATATTTATACTAAATTGAAAATTTAATCCTAAAATTCAAATAACAAAAGCCAAAATTAGATATAGGATTCAAAACCACTAAGATCCTGCCACAAATAAGTCCAAAAAGGGGTGTCCTAGGTAAGGAGGACCCATTTTCCATCTTGGGTGAATGGGTCCTAGCATAATTTTCTAGGACCAAGTTTCGAAGAAGGTGAAATAACATGTAAAAAGGGGGTCCTAGGACATAGTGGGGACCCATTTGCCTGGTAGAGAATGGGTCCTAGGTCACTATCCTAGGACTCAAACCTTGCCAAATTAAATGCTATGCAACATTATTAATGAGTTTTGGGATATATCCTTCAAAAAATGCAATAAATAAGGCTTGGATTTGAATTTAAGGGGCCAATTAAGCTCTAATTAGCCTCAATTAATTAATGAAGCCCTAGATTAGTGTGAAAATGTAAGAAAACACTTTATAACACCCTCAATAAGGCACAATTATTATTAAAAAGGGCCCTAGACTCAATGTGAATGTGTAAAGCACATTACAACACTAAATCAAGGCAACATTAGGTTCATTTATTGTTAATTATTCCTAAATGAATGAAAAAGGCATAGTTTTTCCATTAATACAAGATTAATATGGGAGAGGGAAATCTAGTGGGTACCCAGATTATCCCTAGTGTAAAGAATGCAGTCCTTTCTTAAAGCATTAGCAAGAACATGGAAGTTCTTGTCCCTCTTGTGGAGGAAAATCTCTATCCTATCCCTGAAAAGGGTACAAATAATGGAAACAAGAATATTCAGAAGAGTGAAGTGATAATAGAAAATAGGAAAAAGAATGCCCAGGAGCTTGTCTTAGACAAGCTTAAACAACATATAAGGAAAAGGAAAAATGACAAAGCTAACTTACCCCAGACTCCCCCAAAACTAGGGAATGCTTTGACTAGAAGGTTTAACCTTAGAAATGGTCCAAACAAAAGAGAATTGGGATACAAATATTTTTAATCCACTCTTCCAAGAGGATAGGGGAAACCTAAACCCCATAAGCAGGTTTGAAAATAAAGAAGATGATGATATAAAAACTAAGAATGTGAACAAAAGTGATAGTGGCCAAAATCCCATGAAGAAAGGAAAGGGGGACATTCTACCCACATATTTTGATAGGTTGTATAATGGTATGAAAATCACTAATCATCCAAAGTAAAGACCATGAAGTGTGTAAGTTGGAATGTAAGAGGACTAGAATCCTCAGATAAGAAATATGTATTAAGGGGTTTTGCTAGTGGTTTCCTCGTTGATTTTATTGCAATGGAGGTCAATCCATTCACACACTATTTATGAGCATCAATGATATAATGAAGATATCTAAAATTTATAGTTGAATGTTTGTGTGTTCTTAATTAATTGTGTATTTTCTTCATTTTATTGGTTTATAGCCATATAAGTTATATTGATGGCAGTGATGGGTTTGGGCATAAAACTATCATTGGATTAGGGGAGAGGGGTGACTATTTGTATAAGGTTAATTTATTGTTATAGTACTCGTGCTTATAATAATCAGTCTTACCATATATTTATACTATATATTGTAAATAAATAGTCTATATGTAAATAAAAAATAAATCAAATGTTGGTCAAAATATATCCATACTTGAACACATAAGAACTTATGAAATAAAAAATCATAAATACATTCATGAAGAACCTATTTAATTTTTAATTTATAACGGTCTTGACTTTGGCATGTTGTGGATACTGGTCATTTGGACACTCCAAGGCCCTAATGCAATGGAAATAAATTCTCTTTTTAGGAGTCACCTTTGTTTAAGGGCATAATGTTGAACATCCAAAATATTGAGAGGGGGTGGTGAATCAGTATTCCATAAAACCATATTAAAATCCACTTAAACATTATCAAAATTTGACTGAATCAACAAGAAAGAACATAAAAATAAGTCAATGCAGCCATACAAATGAACACTAGGATTTTTATGTGGAAACCCCAAAATGGGAAAAACCACGGTGAGGGTTAACTCACAATATATTATATCCGAATAAAAAATATTACGGGGCTCACTACCACGACTCACTGTCCCTAAAAAGGCTCACTGCCTAAGTACAAAAGATGACTAACCACCAAGATACAATGATAGTGGCTCACTGCCTAAAGATTGAACTGATAGGATACACCTTCAATGTGTAGGGTTTAGTTCCACTAAAGCTTAGGATAATAAGTACTGCCTCACACAACAGTCGCTCAAAAAAACTGTACTGATCACAATTGATAAAGTATTTAGGCTTTGATCTTCTCCTCTGATCACATTCACTTCTCCTTCTCGCTCTCATACACAAATCCCACACCACATCTCTCTTCTATCTTTCATCTTATATATATACAAGTATATCTTATCCATCATTTAGGTTGGCCTAATTAGATGAACATAAAATAATAAAAACCTTCATCATCGACACCACATAAGATTTAAACATTTTATCCATGTAGTGCATTATACCAAGTCAGCTATCATCCATAACACATAACTAGTCTTCATAATATATTGCATTCGTTGATTCGGCCAAGACTAGAACACAATTCTCCAAACCAACAAATAATCCTCAAAGAAAACATGTTTCAAATATGAGAACACATTAATTTCCCATCATACTACCAACAAAAAGAGTATCAACAAAACCACAATATAAGAATGTTTACTTTAGTAGAATGCAGAGTCTCCCACATAGTATGCCAAACACAAAGCAATAGTAGGATACAGAGTTAAAATTTGTCAGAGATAACTTTCTTCTCACAACAAAAGATGTCTCAAGATCCAGGATATAGCTGTCTAAATGAGTCAAGAAAACATGGTTAAGAGATTAGAGTCTATTGGAAAATGTGCCTCAAACTTACTGACATGAAACTTCTGAAAGAGAAAAATCAGTGAGACTCTTGGAATGTCTTGCTGACAAGCAACTTGGTTCTAAAGGTTCAAAATGATCATTTCGATGTGACTAATGGTCGATCTTGTGGATGAGATCCATCATTATGCATGCCCTAAACGGTCAATGTAAGTTCTCTATCTCTCAACGAAGGTAGGAGTTTGACCGATAGGTGATGATTGGTGAGAGTCTTGCCGATGGTACTCTATCGGGGTAAATTTGGTCTTCGGTTAGACTTGGGAAGATCAAAACGACAACTAAAGTATGACTGATGTTTTGGGATTGGAGTGAGTCTTGCCGATGGTTCTTCATCGATGTGAAACATGAATTCAACCCAGCCTTGAGATCTCTGTCCGATGTTTGAACTCTAGCTGATTGATTGGGATCAGAGTAAGTCCCACCGATGGACCATTCTTGAATGACATCGGAGTAACCCGGGTCTTTGGCCTAGCTTTGGATTATCATCCCGATTGTATTGGTTTGCCTGATGGAATCGATTAGTGTATGTCTTCTCGATGAGATGAACATGCAGGAACTTCATCGATAAAAACATGAATTATTAGAGGAGCTTTGGAGGCTTGCTCTGAGGTAATTTCTTAGCCTGATGGTCTTTTGTTCGAAGAGAGCTCACCAAGTTAGAGTGATAGAGCGGTAGAAGACTGTGTAGTGTACGATTGTCAAATGGGTAGTTTGGCATCGATTAGACACATAATGGTGTCTCATCGATAAGTGATACAATTGAAGAATTTTTGTCTGAATGATTGTCCTATGTGGTTTGTTTTGAACCAATGAGAGAAGCAGAATGTAAACCATTTGTAGTTGGACTGTTGAGACCATTCACTTGTGGGAAGATCAATAGACTGTTTGTGAATAGTGAAAAAAATGGAACTCTCTGTAATGGTCGAAGGTTGAACAGTTTGAATGGTGGTAGAGTTTTTCAATTGGAAAAAGGATTGATCAGTGTGTGAATTTAATTGTATGTTTTTGGAGAGCATTATAACATTGATGTTCTACTATGCAAGGTTGATCAAGGAAATGTTGCTGCTATGAGATTGATCATCTAAAAGTTGAATCTCAAACTTGTATGTAATTCGATTACTATAATACAAGTGATTTTTCTTTGGTGTTGTGGGTTTTTCTCCCATAAGGGTTTTCCCACGTAAATCTGGTGTCCAATTGTGTATGTGTTTATTTCTCTATTCTATTATTCCTTTCATGTGCATCTTAATGAAATTTAATTGCAAAATTTAAAGACATATCTATATTCTTCTCTGAGTTTTGACATTAGGAGAGTTTGTTCTGCACCTTAAGATTTCTTTATAGAGTCATATCAAATCTTGCGATGAATTCTAGACTCAAATACTAACACATTGATGCATCACAAAAGGTATTACTGAAAGAGAATAACTTCTGGTAAACCAAGTAGACTTCCCATATAGTTAGCACCATGTTGACATCAATGAAAAAATAGGAATAACCAATAAAACCATCCATAATTCATGCTCATGTTGCAAAGCTTCCGAAAATCTCTCCCTTTGGCATTGATGGCAACATGCATGACAATTTTTTTTCCAATATACTACAACTGAATACTCTAACTACTCCCCCTATCAAAATTGTTCTTCACAAAAATGTTTTTCCTCTGTCTCTCTATCTCTTTAAATATTTATCCCTCCCCCTTTGACATAAATGACAAAGGAAGGGGTTTGGTATATATGTAAATATGCATCAAAATGTAACCATAAAGATATGAGCACAACCTTGAATTAGCCTGAAGAACTTTTGAGACTCTCTAGGATAGCCTTCCACAACAGTTTACCTCCTTCCCATGAACCTTTTGCACTGACAAGAGTCTTGTAAAATAGATCAAGTTTAGTTAAAGAATCTGCACCATCTGTTAAATTATTGGGACTAAGATTAATCTCTGATAATTCACCAATACAACCAAGAGCACTAGAAACAAAAGTATGTCTAAGTTTAATCATATCTTTGAGTGCCATAAATTTATTGTTAAAATCTTCCCTTTGATCATTTAGAGAGAAGAATTTGTCCTAAAGCTACACAATGTAGGACCACCTCTGATTATCTTTATCTTCTGCTAACCTCTATGTATCTACCCGAGTGCTCAACCAGGACTCACTCAGCCTTATCTCATATCTCATATCTAGTGTACTGCTAGACCAATCTAGGAAAAAAGAAAGTAGTTCCTGTGCCTCTTTTTCACAACCTTGTACACTATCTAATTCCTTCATTACACGATTGTGTGTATTCATACATTTTCCTTTGATATCTTCCAAATTTCCTTCATCAGACTTAACTCCAATAGACATTTCAAGTTCAAAGATGTAGACCTTCAAAAAATTAATCACACTACAAAGATTCTCCACAATAGAAATAGATGAATAAAAATTATCATCAGGAATAACCTTTTGCAATTCTTCTCTGAATATTTATTCTATTTTTTATTATTCAAGGGGTAAACGCTTTTGACCGGAGCTATGAACCGAAATACAACCATTCAACAATACCACCCCAATGGGGTTTGAACCTTGGTGGCAAGAACAAAAATGCCACCTATAAACCATAACACCATGCCAATACCAGCCTGAATATTTATTCTTTCATGCTCATGTTCAAGCTCACTTTCTTCTATTCCTTCTTTCTTAACAACACTCTTCCTTTTCTTCCTTGTTCCGGTCATGCTACCAGAGGTACCTTCTACATTGAGATCCTTAGGACTTTCCAAAAGAATTTTGGTATATTTATGAACTTTAGCCTCTTATATTTCATAATCCAATTAAAATATCCAAACTAACCTTGATTCATCTGCTTCCATGTGACATAAATCTATAGACACAAGAAAATTTATGCTTCTAGAGTATATTTCCACAACTCTTACTAGAATCCTAAATATTTTGTTCATCGTCATCTAAAATGTTCCAAAGAATGCAACAAGGGAAGACTCTTGTGCATCCAAACTACCAAGATTTATCATTAAGTTCCTGATTTGATAGGCAATAGGCTCTGAATTTGACCATTCTATCCTTCCTATTACCAATAATTCTCAAAAAAAGTAAAAGAGTAATCAAACAACCAAATTGCCATATTAGAATGTATTCTTCTTACTCTTCTTGATCTCCTTTAAATTCTTCAAAATATTTATACAAAGTAATTCACACAAGTCATACTCCATACCTCTTATTACCATATCAACAATAGTATGCACCTTAGTAGTAGAAACTGCAAGGTCATTGTTAGGGATACAAACTTTGTGACGGATGACCATAGTAGGATACCTTATTACTAGATCAACAATCAAACTTAGGTCAATATCTATCCCTTTAGAACTCACACCTATAACCTCAATTATTTCTTTTTCATCCATAGCCTTCAGTTTGGGAACTGGTTCAGAGGAACACAAACCACTCACATCTCTAATAACTTCTCTGGAAATCAAATGCGCCTCATCTATCCACAAAGATTCATCATGAATTATACTCAACACTATTTGAATATACTTCTTCTCAAATTCAAATAAGGGAACTTTCCTCCAAACATCCAAATTTTTATCAACTAATATTTTATAGGCATCATGGCTCTCTCTCAATTCACTTTCCCAAAGCACATTCAACTGAACTAACAAATTCTCTTCAATCTTACTATAAACATATGCATAAATATATTCTATAGGAAACACTCTCAGAGGGATGCAAGAGAATGCACCAATAGAATCTTCTAACACATTCCTCAAATATCTCTTGAACCCAACCTTATCCACACAATTCCCAACATTTCAATTATCCATAGCAATAAAAGTGAAAGGTTGTGCAAATAGGAATACCTCTGATAATTCCAACAAGAAATGTATAGATATATTGCTTTTGGAGCTTGCTTCAAATCCACTTGTTATCTTCTTCAAACTTTGAAATGCTGAATTTCCTTTTAAACTTCCTTTTTACGCTTCCCTAAAAATACATAAGCCTTTAAAATTATCTGAATCTATTCCTTTCATTTCAAATGATTTGGAAATAAATGCTTCAATTTGCAGTTAGATTGCCTCAAAAATTGTGTACACCTCCATTCTTTCAAATTTTGTAGACTTGAGCCTTCACACATGCCACTGATAAAATGCCTTAACCTTGCTACCACATTAATTATACTTCTTTCATGATATGACACAAGTACCGATGGGGTTTATGAGATTTTCTAATGATTGCTCCCCCTTAGCCACTGTTTTTATTTAGAGATCAATGGGAGTATCTGCACCATAGGTTGGCACATATAAGAATGATGATTCCTTTCTCCAAAACCTTTTCATTTCCTTTCTTGCTTCTTCCAGATCAAAGGTTTGAATGTTCTTTTTCGCTGGATAGATATTTTTCTTTCTTCCATTGTTACTACCAGGGTGTTTCAAATTTCTGCACTTACAATAAATAATATTCTTCTTTCCATTTTCCCTTTTATCCAACAAACTAACTTTATATCCATTCTTCTTTCTTCTGGAACATTCATTGAGGAATGATAGAGAATCATTTAAATTAATTTTGCAGTCCTTTTCCTTATGACCAAATTTATTGTAGAAGAAACAAATACCTTTTAGCATCATATCATTTGACATGATTTTTTTTGGAATTTCTTCTTCGCTCTTTGATTTGTCTATTTTGTACCACATATTCTTAGTGGATTGCTTCACTTTAGAATTATGACCTTTCTCAAACCCTAAACCACTCTTATCCATTTCTGGTCTTTGAGAGGTAATCAATTCATCAAGCATTTTCGAGCTTATCTTAAATTTGTCTTCAAAACTTCTTGCCTTTTCCAGATCAAATCTCAAGATTTTCGCTTCTTCTTCTAACTTTATGCATTCATCTGTCTTCCTTTGAATTTCAATTTCTTGACATTCTTTAGTTCTTTTCCTCTCATCCAATTGTTGCAGTAGGCTAGAGATGATTTCTTCTCTTTCAATCAATATATCACATGCTTCCATACTTTTACTTTGTAGATTTTCAATCTACTCATTTTCTTTTATCAACCTGTCCTTCAAAACTTCCATTTCTTTTGAATATTCAGTAGAGACCACTTTTGAAGGAAAAAATTTCTCATACTCAAATTCTGGGACCTTCCTCAAGCTTTAAGGCTTCTTCCAAGGAACCAAGCTCGGATACCAATTGTTGAACATCCAAAATACTAAGAGGGGGGTGAATCAGTATTTCATAAAACCGTATTAAAATCCACTTAAACATTATCACAATTCTGACTAAACCAACAAGAGAGAACATAAAAACAAGTCAATGCAACCATACACATGAACACTAGGATTTTTTTATGGAAAATCCAAAATGGGAAAAACCACAGTGAGGGCTAACTCACAATATATTATATCCGGATACAAAATATTACTCGGCTCACTGTCCTTAAAAAGGCTCACGTCCTGAGTGCAAAAGATGGCTAACCACCAAGATAAAATGATAGTGTCTCACTGGAAAAAGATTGAACTAATAGGATACACCTTCAATGTGCAAGGTTTAGTTCCATTGAAGCTCAGAATAAGAAGTACTGCCTAACACAACAATCGCTCAACAAAACTATACTGATCACAACTGATAAAGAATTTAGGACTTGATCTTCTCCTCTGCTCGCATTCACTTCTCCTTCTCGCTCTCATACACACATCCGACACCACATCTCTCTTATGTCTTTCATCTTATATATACAAGTATATCTTATCCATCAATTAGGTCAGTCTAATTAGATGAACACAAAATAATCAAAAACTTCATCGTTGACACCAAATAAGATTTAAACATTTTATCCATGTAGTGCATTATACCAAGTTGGCTATCATCCATAAAACATAACTAGTCTTCATAATATATTGTATTCGTTGAGTCGACCAATACTAGAACACAAATATCCAAACCAAAAAAAATAATCCTGAAAACAAACACCTTTCAAATCTGAGAACACATTAATTTCCCATCATAATACTAGCAAAGATACTAACAACAAAACTGTAGTATAAGAATGTTTACTTTAGTAGAATGCAAAGTCTCCCACATAGTATGCCAAACACAGAGAAATAGTAGGATGCAAAGTTAAACTGTCAGAGATAAATTTCTTCTCACAACCAAAGAAATCTCAAGATCCAGGATATAGATGTCTAAATGAGTCAAGAAAACATAGTTAAGAGATTAGAGTCATATCAGATCTTGCGGTGAATTCTGGACTCAAATACTAACACACTGATCCATCACAAGTAGAGAACAAATTATGGTAAACCAAGCATACTTCTTATATAGTTATCACCATGTTGACATTTAAGACAACATAGGAATAACCAATACAACCATCCATACTTCATTCTCATGTTGCAAATCTTCCAACACATAAATATTTCAAAATTTCTCCCCCACTTGCATAAGCATACACGTATCAGTGGGTACAACACAATTTGATTTATTTGGTTTGGTGGTGGATTTGGAGACTAATGTGGATTGTTTAATTAAGTGTGAAGGGGATTTAAATATGATAAGTAGTTGCACATTTCTTTCATTGTAGTCATTTACCCTATGCAAAAAAATCCAATGTTGTCAGTTTATTTGGAATATGATAAGTAGAATCTAACACAATGTGAACATATAGCAAGTGTCTAACTCTATTAAAATTTTTAAAGTCTAACACCCCACCTCACATTAGTGCTCAATTATTAATGTTCTAGCTTTTTCTTAGTTTGTCTTTCTTTCCTATTGATAGAAATTGTACCCTAACATGTGAAGAAAAATGTTACCAATGGTGGTTATCAAGAGTGTAAAGCATAATTTATTGGATGAAAGGAAGGTTAGTTAAATACCACATTTGTAGGTATGCAGGCATGCAAGTAAGGAGAAATAAATTCTCTCAGCAAAAGCAAGATTTTACACAAGCAGAATAGTGGTGAAGGTCTTGTCGATTCCCAATGGCTGCATTGGTTTCAATGTATTTGTTGCATTAAAAATAATTCAAGCTAAACAATTTGGAAACACATTTGAGGCAACATATAGCGACTGTAGAGTGCAACTGGAGAGAGTTATCAGATAGTGACTATAGAGTGTGGCTGGAGGTGCTCAGTATAGCCAAGATGATGACTCGACCATGGAATCTGAGAGTGAATTTCCCAATTGCACAAAGGGAGCGACTGTTCAAGGGCCATCTTTCACATGGGGATCTTGCATAAATTTTTAAGTTTGATTTCCCTAGAGTGGAGGATGCAATTCAAGTAGTATTAGGGGTGGAAGTTACAAGCCCTAGAGCCTGGTGTTTTCTTTTCCCTTCTTAGGTACTGTCAATATTTTTATCAAATGCAATGGACCTGTTTCAATCCCTTGTTGATTTGGAAGTAATTGTCAACAAATGTGTAAAGCCCCAAGTTTTGGGTAATGATGCACTATTGCATGTAGTGCAAGGCTATCATTTTTTCATAGGGGATGGGTTTGTTGGGGGCTTGTTTCCAAGGGAACATTTAAAGCATCATCAGGGTTATGATGAAATATTTGAAGCAGTAAGGTTAGGTCTGGAATTAAAGAATGATAGTGTTATTGTCAAAGCCTTAAGGAAAAACAATAACAAGATTTGCACAACTTTGGCTTTTGACATTAAGGAGAAGTATTACTCGCTTTCTTTTCTGTGCGATCATGCTCCCCACTTGCCCACAATCCCTCCAGTGTTAGTGTTGCCTTGAAAAATTACACCGATGATGCTAACTAAAGGTAAAATGGGAGGAACATAAGGTTATGCTACAAATTCAGTCATTGGGGGTCATAATGGACATTCTGCAAGGGCTCAAATACAACATGAGGTGAAAGAAGAAAAATAACCAATGGTGGGTTTTGATTTTTTTGTAAATGATATGGGCATGCAGGGTATTCTGGAGGGGCAAGATGAAAATTCTGTTAAGGGTGGCGACCAAATGGAAGATTGAGCGTCAGTGACGTTAGGGTAATTTTGTTTTTTGACCCATGATCATAATACATGTGTATGCAGTCATGGTTTGTCACTGCTGTCAAAATCTGCATGGGGCCAATTTTATTTTTGTAGCATGGGCTTTGTATTATTGAAATTTGGGCATCAATATTGTTATGTATGTAATCTGTAAATTTTAAGAATTTTAGTTAGGTTATATAGTTTGCATTGTCATGGGAAGTCGGGCCTTTGATCGATTTTTTTTTGGAATCATATGCTAAAAATATTATGATCGGATCATTTGTACGAAATTTATCTTTTGGGGCTATAACCAGAGGTTTTCTTCCTGGATCTTTCTCTTTGATATTCCCCCAGAACCAAGATTTTGTATTATCTAATTATTATACTATTAATACTATAGTGGCCTACCACTCTTGCTTAAAAAAGAGTTTCCACAATGGACATATGTATCCTATTTGAGACTAATCTAGTGGTTTTTGATTTTGTAAAAAATTTGTTGCCATTTTTCCCCCTTTTTCTATCACTACACAAACAATGTTATCCTAGTGCCCTAAAGAATCCTACATCTAGCTGGGTAGGCATATTCTATCCTGAAACTCTTAAATTTTGATAACCATTGGCATGGTGTTGGAAAAGGTTGTTGAGTTTGGCTTTATAAATTTCAAATTTATTGATTTACAAGTATACAAGTTAATCTTATTTCTATTTAATAAGGATTGTAGTTTGTGAACTACTTATAATTAATACCTTGTATCAAAAGAATTCTTGTATTACTCATGTCTTTTTTAGAAGTCACATCTATATTAGACCTTAAAACTATTTTTTTGAACTTGTTCCATCCTTATGTGTCAATTTCCATATGATTATTCATATGTAACGAAATAAAATTTATGGATTTATGATTAGTGTGAATGGATGAAAAATATTTTAAGAGTGAGAGAATAATTTACCATTTAAGGATTTTTAAGTGGATTGAGAATAATCCCTAGATGATATGGAGAGGGTTGTCTATATAATATGCATTTTCTCCTATTTTTTTATATTAGCTTGTTATTTGCATTTTACATGGACAGGGTTGCAAGTCGAAAGTATTTTTCCAACTATCTTTTTATATTATTTGGGCACACAATATATGAAAAGGGTTTTATTGAGTTCTATCCTTCACAACAAAGATCAATGCATGATGATTGTTAAAGGTAATAAATATTGAATGAATATGTGATTTGCCAACATAATGAGAGGATTATGTGGTATAACTACACCTTGCAGGCCTATAGAATCTCTCCAATAATAATATTTTATAAAAAAATTATACATTTGTTATATATGAATCAAACAATAAACTATGTCTAGGTAAAAATAAAAATAGTAACCTAGATGAAAGGAAAAGATAAAACCACTCAACACAAAATGGATTTATTTTCTAGTGAAAATTTAGAAAAAGAGTGGAATTCAAAATGTGTTTCTATGATTGGTTGTATATATAGACATACAAAAAAATCCAGTCTTTGATATGAATCTGTCACTTCTCTACCATAATTTATATGAAAGATACATTTTCCATTTGTTTCCCATAATCCTTTTTTGGAAAGCAATTATTGGGATCGAGTTGATGGTGACAAACTATTAGCAATCATTTATTTTGAGGCCAAACAATAAATTTTTTTCAAATAAACTTGTTATTTTATAACACTTTTCAAATAATTATTGAAACAAGATATATTAATTCTTATACCATTTGTTCACTTCAAGAATATAATGGTCCTATTTAATGTTAATTACCCTCTAAAAAAATAGATGTAAATTTTTTCAATTTAACTAAATTTTGCATATGTAAAAATTATGACCTTTGTAAAGAAGAATGAAGATACATTTTAAGAATAACTCACATATCCTTTTGTCTAAATTTTCTTTCTATTTTTTGACATATTATATAGTCAATCGACAAACATGTCTACTTTAAATAGATAAAAATTACAAACTACTTATAGATCTCCCTACTTTATTCTAACAATATGTATTCCCTATTTACATAATCTCATAATAAACTAAACCCATATACCATAAATTAAAACATTGCAATTTCATAAGAAGTAATATTTAAAAACAAGGTAACAATATAGTTACCAATTGTACTCTAATGAGTGTAGAGCTAAGATGTAGATGTAGACCAATCTTTTGTAGTATTTTTTGGACCACTTGTACTCTCAACCAAAGTTGAAATATCTATGGGCAAATGAAAAGTTATAGGAGTACCAAGAAATGCACCAATTTATGTTTCTAATATCTCAACTATCTCCATCATATTTGGGTGTTGTTGTGGCAACTCCCTTGTAAAAACTAATCCTACTTCTATAAATTGAGCAAGGCATGACAATACCATTGAAATATTTGATTCATGAATATCCCCTAATAGGTTTTTGTCCATAATTTATGTTATTCTATTTGGAAAATCCATACCTACCCATTTTGGTAGATTGAAACCTTCTATAAGCATGTCATTTATAGGTCTCTTTAAAGTCAACATCTCTAATAGTATAATTCCATAGCTATATACATCTCCTCTTGTTAATATATTTCCTCCCATTCCATACTCTACAATAAAACACAACAACTAGTAATCATCAAGTTGATTAAAAAATTAGTACAAATACAATAATAACTTAATGATGACTTATATTATAACATGAAAAATATGTACCTGGTGCAATGTAGCTAGTGGATCCCTTGAGTGCAGATGTAGAAGTCAATGAATCCATTGAATTCCAAAATAATATTTTGGTAATGGAAAATTTATCTATATATGGAGTAATATCATTCCCTAATATCACATTACTAGGTTTTAGATCACAATGAAAGACTTACACAAAGAAATGATGATGTAGATATGCCATTCCTTGTGCTATCTCCTTTGCTATTCTCAATCATTCAATGAAATTTAATCTACATTGATCTCCTCCCTTATGATATAGCCATCTCTCCAAACTTCCATTTGACATGAATGGAAAAACCAATGCTTTAAAATCAAGGTTGGAACAAGTTGAAATGATTTTGATCACATTATAGTGTCTGATTCTTTTTAACACATTACATTCTTTGTGAAAAAATTGGAGAGAATTTTCATATTGAAAATTGAGAATATTAATAACAATATTTTTTCCATTGTTGAGAATCCCTCTATAAATAGATCCAAAGTTGCCAACCCATAATAGGTTGCTTTGGCTAAACCCACTAGTTTCATCTACAAGTTCTTCATATCAAATCCTTTATGGCCCAATGTTTAAGCTAGGGGTCTTTTGATTTTGCCTCAAATAGAAAATTACCAACAATATAAAAGAGATGATGAAGATTACAATTCCAATCACAAATGGTACTATAACCTTTTTGGAGAACAAGAATTTTTTGTGTTTTGAATCAAAGCATGGCTATAATTGAATCCACTTCCCACAAAGGCTAATGTTTCCTGAAACCACTGACTCATCAATTGTTGCAAAAAATCCTCCCTTTGGAACTTATCCTATTAAGTTATTTGAAGAGAGATTGTTTTATTGAAGCATTTTCATTTCTTGGAAAGCCATTGGGATTGCACCTGAAAAATTATTTCTTGAGAGGTCAATAGCTTGAAGATTTTTAAAATTTGTGAGTGATGTTTGAATTGGGCCATTAAATGAATTCCATGAAAGATTCAAATTTTGCAAGTTTGTACAACTTCATAGAGAAATTGGAATTTCACCTAAGAATTATTTAAAAGAAACATTTATGGCTTGGACCATTACCATTTTACTCATTATCAAAATAGAACCTTGTAGTAAATTGTTGAAAATAATAAAATAAAATTGGAGATTTGTAAGACTTGCCCATTCAGGTGGTATCTTTCCTTCTAATTTGTTGTAAGCTAAGTCGACCACTTCCAGAGTGATGCATCTCCATAAACTAGTAGGCATTTCCCCTGATAGTTGATTGTGATCAAGAACAAGATATCTTAGTTCTGGAAGGCTGCCAAGACTTTCTAGTATTTTCCCTGAAATCATATTTTCACTTAATGATAATATTCTAAGTTGTTTTGCATGACCCAAACTTTTTGGAATTCTTCCATCTAAATTATTTTCATCTAAATTCAATCTTTGAAGATTTGGAAGATGATTGAGTGATGATGGAATGGAACCATTGAAGCAATTGTTAGATAAATCTAATGTTTCCAACTTTGTGAGGTTGCTAATGCCACCTGGTATGTTTCCCTCAATTTTATTGGAGCTCAACCATAATTCAAAGTGTTGTCTTGATAGATGGCTAATACAAGATGATAAAATTTCTTTGAGATAATTAATAGATAATACTATAGATTCTAAAGAAGACTAATTAGTCAATGTTATCAAAAAAGACAAGCCATTTCTCCCACTCATAAGATGATTGTCCCATAAATGAAGTCGTTGAAGTTGGAGTGATTTTCCAAACTCCAAGGGGATTGTGCCACTCAGTTGGTTATGATATAATGAATTTTTTTGAAGTTGAGTGCAATTGGAGAGGGAGGTTGGGTTTTCTCAAGTTAGTTGGTTAACAAGAAAATATAGTGTTTTTAACTTTGATAGTTTACCAAGTTGCTATGGAATGTGGCCAATTAATTTATTATTAGATAATCCCAAATCTTCAAGATGAGTGCAGTTGGAAAGAGCACTAGTAATCACTCCTATCAAGTAGTTGTCCTTAAGTTTTAAAAATCTAAGATGAGTAAGCATACCCAATTCAATAGGAATAATACCATGGAGTATGTTATACAACAATTCCATCCTAACTAAAGATGACAAGTTACTTATAGGAGATGGAATTGTGACTATCAATTGGTTTACTCCTAGAAGAAGCATCTCTAAATGTGAAATAAGACCGAGTTGGGAAGGTATACTACTGCTCAAATGGTTATAAGATATTCTAAGTATTCTAAGGTGAAAAATCCTTCCCAATTGAGGAGGAATTTGGCCATGTAAACTATTATTCTTGAGAGAAATAACCCTAAGAAAAGAGTGATTGCCAATGAAAGGAGAGATGGGGCCTACTAAGGAAATTACACACTAATGACGAGAATAACATGCAACACGAATCAAATTGTAGGATGAGTGTTGGGGAGACCAATCGAGCAAGGAATTGTTAGAATTAAGGAAAAGTGAATTCTTGAAAGACACAAGAGCTTCTTGATCAGAATAATACGAAGGAGAAGAAAAATGCAGAGAAATACAAGAAGCCAGTGCAGCTAACAACAATAATAGTGAAAGGAAGTCGAGTAAGTAGAAGAAACTTCATACATTAATCTAAGCAGGAGATAGTTGTAAAAATTTCTTAAACACCTTTAACTGTTACAGATTTAGATGCACATACATCTCATAAACAGATAAACAATGAAATCATAACACAAAGATTTACGTGGGGAAAACCCTTTCCTAAGAAAAAACCCTACACTCCAAAATATAGCTCTATTATATTATTCAACAAAAAATAAATACTTACAATATAATTGCAGAGCTATGGTCTTGTAGGAGTCTTCACACTTCTTCACAATTCTGGAGTAATTTTGGTAGCATAACGGTACTTCAAAACAAAAACAACATACAACATACAACTCCAAAATGCAAGTGCTCAACATATAAGAGCTTACAATGCATAAATTAGACATTTCTAAAACAACTACCAAAGGCTAAATGTGTAATATGGAAAGTACCAAAAACACTACAGATGCACAACGGTAAGTTTCCAATTGTCACCACATGCCAATCTACAAAATATGCACTTGCCAAAATAACTGCACCTTGAAAACTTACATTCCATGTAAACTCAACACAAAAATAGAAAAAAAATTTATGCACAACTCGACCTGTAAAATCAACTTTGTAACTTGACTCCTCATATGAATAGAAATTGCAAGTTGTAACTCACAAAACAAAGTAAGAGAATTAGTAATATTTAATATTATGGAAAAATCAATTCTTATGGAGAAATAAAAGGTTTAGACACCTTTTTTTTCCAACATTCTCCCACTTGTCAAACACCTTTGAAGAGCCAATTAAAGTAATATGATTTAATTGCTAGAGGTCGTGAGGCCCATAGACTCTGAACACCATCTAAAATTTTCTGTGCTTACTGGCTTTGTCAATGCATGTGCAACATTCATCAAGGTGTCAACTTTTCCCAATTTTGCCTTTCCATCTTCCACCATATCACGAAAAAAATGAAATTAAACATCAATGTGCTTTGTTTTGGCATGGAAAGTAGGATTTTTTGCCAAGAAAATGACACTCTGACTGTCACGATAGATAGTAATTTTACCTACATCAAAACCAATATTAAAAAATAAATGCTTAAGCCAAATGGATTCCTTACAAGCATGAATAGCTGCCATGTACTTTGCTTTTGTCGTGGACAAAGCAATTACAACTTGCCACTTATCCAATTGATAGCACCACCATACATCATGAACACATAGCCATTGGTGGATCTTATGCTATCAATGTCACCTACCCAATCTGAATCCACATATCCATAAATACTCATTGACTATTGAGGTCTAGTAGGATAACCATGAAAACATAAGAAATACTTAGAAGCACCCCACAAATATCTGAACACTCTCTTCACTACATCCCAATGTACCCATCTAGGATTAGCCATAAAATGACTAAGGACTCCCACTACTTGGGCAATGTTTGGCCTCATATAGTCCATAACATACATAAGACTTCCAACAACGCTCGTATATGGTACTTTGGTCATGTCCTCCATCTCAATAGGAGATTTTGGAAAATCCTTCATAGAAAGCTTTGTCCCCTACATTACAGGAACAACTAACTATCTACAAGCTGTCATATTGAACCTCTCCAACACTGTATTCACATACTTGCTCTAGCTTAACCAAAGATTTCTGTTAGCTCTATCTCTTCTGATCTCCATCCCCAAAATATACCTCACTGCACCTAGATCCTTCATCTCAAACTGCGCTAACAACTGAGAATTCAAATTTGAAATCAAACTTTTACCATTCCAAAAAAAAACATATCATCTACGTACAATGCAATCATGAGAATGCAACCATTACCAGATTTGTAAAACACAATGGTCAAATTTATATCTCAAAATCCTAATGACAACACATAGGTATCAAAATTCTGGTGCCACATTCTAGGAGATTGCTTTAGACCATATAAAGACTTTTTCAACTTTCAAACCACATTTTCTTTACCATTAACCATGAAATTCTTTGGCCGTGACATATAAATCTCTTCCTCCAAGTCACCATGAAGGAACAATGTCTTCACATCCATCTGTTCCACTTCTAGATCATACACTATTACAAGTGATAACAAGAACTAGATAGATTTCAGCTTCATAACAGGAGAGAAAATCTCACCATAGTCAATTCCCTCCACCTGAGAATATCCCTTAGCTACCAACTATGCCTTATGCTTCTCAACACTACCATCTGGACCAAATTCTCTCTTGAACACCCATTTACATCCAACAGGTTTCCATCCTTCAGGAAAAGGTACCAGATCCCATGTATCATTTTTCTTCAATGAAACCATTTCTTCATCCAAGAATTTTCATCACTCATACCTATAGCCTCTCTAACAGTCCTAGTCTCATTAGTGTTAGTGATCAAAGTAAAAATGCAATTGGAATCCAACAAAGAATAATCGAATCTTTCAAGTGAATATCCAAACCTATCAAATTGCCACCTTTCTTTGGTAGACCTCCTGGATTGCTGAGGTTGAAGTTTTTATTATTCTTCTCTATAACTTTCAGAGCTTCTCAAACTCTCCTCATCACCAGGTTCAATAAGAGTACGTAGTTCTTCTTTCATTGGAGTAAATGGAACTTGAAATACCTCCTTTTGTTTCTTCTCTTTCTTTGGTTGCAGCTCAACTGTGGAAGGTTCCATCTCTCAAAAAATCACACTTCTGCTATAGAGAACCTTTTGGGCCACTGGATCCAAAAACTTGTACCCCTTCACACCAAAACCATAGTCGATGAAGATACACTTAACTACTTTTATCTCCAACTTATACCTCTTCTCAATCGGAAAATAAGCGTAAGCTTGACAACCAAATACTCTAAGATGTCTCATCGAAGGATTTTAACCAGACCATGCCTCTATGGGTGTCTTATGAATAAGAGCTGATGTAGGAGATTTGTTGATTAAGTAACATGCAGTGTCTACTACTTCAGCCTAGAAGTTCTGCTCAAGGCCAACACCACTCAACATACTCCTAGCCCTCTCCATCAACGCCTTGTTCATCCTCTCTACAACTCCATTTTTCTATGAGGTGTATGGAGCTGTCTTATGTCTCTCAATCCCATGCTCTTTATAGAACTTGTCAAAATCTATTAAAAAAACTCACCGTCATTGTCAGTCCTCCAACACTTAATCTTTCTACTAGTCTGATTTTCTACCAAGGCTTTAAACTCCTTAAATCAACTAAAGACTTCAAATTTTCTTCTAAGAAAATAAAAAAGTGTCCTACTATAATCATCTATGAAAGAAACAAAATATACAGATTTTGACAATGAAGGAACATTCATAGGACCAAACACATCTACATGAACATAGTCCAAAACCCCAAAAGACTTGTGAGAACTAGAGTGAAAAGTAACATGGTGTTGTTTACCATAAACTTAATGTTCACAAAAATCAAACTCAAGATTAAAATCATCAAGATATTCAACAAGGCTCTTATATTTTAGGGTTCTAAGACCCTGTTCACTAATGTGATGAAGTTGTTGATGCCATATTATTGTCTTCTATACAAGAAGCTTCATTTCCAAGGAATGAGAACCCTTAGGTACCCAAAATGCACGACCATCAGATGTAGCTATGTAATGACAAAAATTGACCCCCTTCTTGAAGATAGGCCAATTTCTCATTTAATTTGGACCTATTTTAGTACCTTTTCATTAATTATCCCTTTAATTCATCATTTATAAGCCCCTAAGACCCATTATTTTGGATCTCGAGGATCATTTCACCTAAAAATCCTATAAAAAAACTTAAAACCCCAAAATTCTTGAAAACCCACCTAAAAAACCTAAGGTGGGACTCATTTTCCACCTTGGGCAAATGGGTCCCCTTAGGTGGGACCCATTCATTAAGGGTGGTGAATGAGTCCCATTTGGGGCCTTTTCAATTTTGAGCGGGAAATACACCAATTTAATTCAAATTTTTGGTGGATGTCGGCCTTTGAGATCTAAATAATAGTAAATTAGGTGTTAATGCCTATAAAAGAAAGTTTTCAAGTCATTTTTGTAAATCTAAGCCATTTTGAGCAGTCATTTTCAAGAGAAAATTCAAGAGTCAAGTGTTGAAAATATTTCACAAGAGTATCCAAATCTCAAAAGCTAGCAAAGTTGAAGCTTTGGAGCAACATTAAAGTGTTTTTGTAGGTCTTCAAGCTCACTTTCATTCAATATCTAGCATCGTCAAGGGTTGATCATGGTTGTCTATGGTGAATCATGAAGAAATCTAGGTTGGGGAGATGCAACTAGCCATCAAGCCAAGCCTAAGGATTTGTTTTCTAAGCGATTCCATCTTCCACTGTCACTCTACTCTCATCCTAAGGAAGTTTATGCATCATTGAGATTAATTTGAGATGATTAGAGATCTCCTAAAGTGAGTCTTGCATCATTCAAGCTTCATTCATGCATCTTGTTATTGCACATTAGAATAGGATTGCATCATGCTTCATATTTCTTAGTCTTAGACACACTTAAGGCTAGGGTTTTCATGCACATTTCATTATTTCCATTAAGGTTTAATTATAAAACTAGGGGTTTGACCAAGGAAAACCCCCCATAAGAAAATAAATTTATATTCTATTTTTCAAGTATTTTAGTAGATTCAGATCTAAGACTCAGCTTGGAAGGAAAGAGCAGGTGTTGAAGTGCAGATTGGAGTTTTGAATTCCTGAAAAAGCGAAATGGGATTGATTCACCATAAGTGGTGAATGAGTCCCACTGTAGGTGTTTTCTGGAGATCTTTACATATTCAGATACCCTTTTGGCTGAAACTTACTCCTATGTAGAAACCCATATGTGGGCCTGATTCACCCAGAATGGTGAATGAGTCCCACTAGGCTAGAAAATTAGGTTTTTCAGAATTTCAGAGATGTCTTCCATCTCCTTCAAGTTTCTAGGTACACAATTTTCTCTTTACATCTTTTTGTTTTGTTTTTTTTGCATTTCTAAGTCATTTAGTAAATCATTGCATTAAACTAGGTTTTTCATTTCATCTTGCATGTCATGCATTTTCCCAAGCCCTAACTTGGTGGTGAACCCCTCATTAGATCATATTAAGCACCTAGGAAAACCCTTAACAACATCTCTGTCTCCCTTGCATTGAGATCTCAAGGGCTATCCTTGAATGAAATTGGAAAAGTGGGTATGCTCTATGTCCAAAACCATATGATAGCATCCAAACCACTTTTTCACCATTTCAAGCTGCTATAGATTTTTCTACTCAATTTGATGGTAAGGATAAAGAATCCAAAGATTTCTTCTTTGGTTTGCCAAAAGAACTATTGCACTAAATTGTGCATGCATCCAGGTTGAACAAGGTGCCAATCTGAACACCCTTAGCCAACACCATAGCTCCTCTCATCATCTTGCATCCTCCACTAGAGAAAGTAGCTTGCACTCCCACATCATTCAGTTTACTCATAGAAAGAAAGTTTCATGCCAAACCCAAGATATGCAATACACCATCGATCCCCTTCACTCTTCCATGACCAATGATCTTCAGGTGAGAGTCATCACCCAGATACAACTCCTCACCGTCATATTCTCCATACTTCAAAAACCAACCTTTGCGAGAGGTCATGTGGAAAGAAGCATTTGAGTCTATCAACCACACATATTGTGATGCATGCATTGCCAAAGCTGTTGCAAATGCATCTACATCATCTTAAGAGGATTTATTAGAGTCAAAATTTAAGAAACTCTTTTTTTTTTCTTTTTCTATTCCATGCACTCTTTTTTGAAATGACCAAATTTTCCTCAGTTCCAACACTCAAAATTTTCACCATTAAACTTCTCCATTTTGGTTCTATTGGATTTTCTTGCCATCTTTTTCCTACAACAAGGCCACAAAATATTATTCTACAAAATCCCCATTGAAACAAAGATCAACTTAAAAAACCCTTCAAACACAACAACATAATCAAAGCTAGCCAGGCTCTGATACCAACTGAAAGGAAGTCTCAAGTAAGCGGAAGCAACTTCCTACACAAATCTAAGTAGGGGAGAGTTGTAAAAATTTATTAAACACCTTTAACTGTTATAGATTTAGATGCACATACATATCATAAATAGATAAACAATGAAATCATAACACAAAGATTTATGTGGGGAAAACCCTTTCGGGAGAAAAATTCCCACTCCAAAACACAACTTAATTATATTATTCAACAAAAATTAAATAGTTACAATATAATTGTAGAGCTATGCTCTTGTAGGAGTCTTCGCACTTCACAATTCTAGAGTAATTTCAGCAGCATAATGGTATTTCAAAGCAACAACAACATACAACTCTAAAATAAAAGTGCTCAATATATAAGAGATTATAATGCATAAATTAAACATTTCTAAAACAACTACCAAAGGCTTAACGTGCAACATGGAAAGTGCCAAAAATATTACAAACACAAAATGGTAAGTTTCCAATTGTCACAACATGCCAATCCACAAAATATGCACTTGCCAAAATAACTACACCTCGAAAACTCACATTCCATGTAAAATCAACATGAAAATAGAAAAAACCATTTATCCACAACTCCACTTGTAAAATCAACTTTCTAACTTGACTCCTCATCTAAAAAGAAATGCAAGTTGTAACACAAAAAAAAGTGAGAAAACTAGCAATATTTAATATTATGGAAAAATCAAAGGTTCAGACACCTTCATTTTCTAAAAAATAGGAGGGGACAAACTAAAGCCATCTTTATTCATATTGGACTTTGAAAAAATGTATCTAACAAATATAAAGCTTTCCAAGCTGTTAATAGGCTCTCTAAAATCTTATTAAAAAGCTATGAAGCCATGTGAAATTACCAAAAGTATCTTGTTCTTTCTGACCACTTGCATAACAAAGGCTATGTTGGTCAATAGCTGGGTTGTTAGTAGAAAGAAAAAATGGAGAAAAGTTAGCAGGCAAGTGGGAAAGGATTGTGAGTGCTAAGTCATATGGGAGTACTATGTTGGGTTTACTATTAGTAACATGTCATGTGGGAAGGAGTCTTTAATTTATTGCTCGTAGCTAGTGGATCCCTTGAGTGCATATGTAGAAGTTGATGAATCCATTAGGTTTAATGCTAGTGCCGAGTTGTGTGGGAAGAAAGACTCTTTTATTTATTGCTCGTTCCCTGCGTGTGGAAGGAATATCTTTTTTATTTATTGCTCTTGTTATATCCTTTGGGAAGGATTGTCTTTATCATTTATTTATTGTTCATGGTCTGTCATGTGGAAAGAACTGTCTTTTTTAATTTATTGCTCTTGTCTTGCCAGGTGGGAGGGACCGCCTTTTTTATTTATTCATTACTATAGCCTATCATGTGAAAAGAAGTGTCTTTTTCTTATTTATCACTCTTGCGTTGTATTGTGAGGACTATATTTTTTAATTATTTATTGTTCGTAATTTTTCATGTGGAAAGAAAAATCTTTTTTATTTATTACTATGTGGAAGAACTGTCTTATTTATTTATTTATTGCTCGTGCCCTGCCATGTGAATTTATTTATTTATTTATTGTTCTTACCTTGCTCCTACCTTTTAATGTGAGAAGAATTGTGTTTTTAATTTATTGTTCTTACCTTGCTTTGTGGGAAGGATAATATTTATTTATTTATTGCTTATGACCTTCCAAGTGAGAAGAACTATTTTTTATTTATTTCTCTTTCTGTGTGGGAATGACTATCATTTTTATTTATTTATTCATCATGAATTGCCATCTGAGAAAGAAATATATTTTTTATTTATTGCTCTTGTTGTGTGGGAAGGACTTTCTTTCTTTTATTTATTGGTAATGTTGTGTCCTATGGGAATTGATTTTGTACTTATCTCAATTACTTGATTCTTGAAATGCAGCTGCTACAAAATTTCAGTCTTGCCTTAAAACACACGCCTAAAGAATGTTTCAATGGATGTCTTAGAATTTCTTAAATTAGGGAATTCTATTTACCGTTGGTGATACTTTCAAATGAAGGATAGTGGGAGAGGTGTGTAAAGGAAATAAGAAGAGTAGAGGTACTTACCTCTCCAACTTATCTCAACTCTTAAACCAAATATTTCTCTTTTATCACATGATTGGTACCAACTATAGCATGGTTTATAGTGATTAAAAAAAACAATGTAAGAATGAAAGTAATAAAATGATTCTTTCTAATTATTTGATAAAATATATAGAGCTTACATGATCATTTTGTGCGTGTCTTACATTAAAATAAAAATAATAATTAATATGAAATAACAACTTTAGTGTATTTAAAATTCTCTTTCTATTTATAATTAGATAAAAATAAAATGACCAAATCCATAAGAATGATTAAATAATAAGAAATGAGGAAGAATATATCCTTCATCAAGTTAAAATACATTGTTTTCACAATATTTCGCTCGGTTGCGAAACCCTTCTCCCATGCTCCTGCACTCTAGAATGGCGATCCTTCCCCTCGCTTTCATGTGCTTTCAATGGATAGTTGAGAGCAACTTTCTATATATTAATACCCCAATATAGCCGATTTTGATACCATTGCAATTGGTACAAAGCGGGGCAAGATACATGACTCATAGGATATGCTAGATGAAAATTTTATAACTGTTATCCCCTATTTACTATGAAATTATGAACTATATGTAAACTAGAACTAGGCTAGAAATAGTGGTTTAATGATTTTTTTCTAAGTTGTGTGATTGAGTATTAATACATTCCTAGATTGATGCATATCAATGGGTTACAAAGTCAAGCTAATAAGAAAAAATTGAAGTGAAATAAAAAGTACATAATAATTGACCAAAGAATAAAATACATCAAGAATAAGGTAACATAGATAAGACATAGCTATTGATTATTAAACTACATAAATCTATGTATAAAATAAAATATGATTATTACAAAGACTAGTATTTTCAAAATTTTGCCACATTTATCAATTATGTTTTACATTCAATGAAGAAAATATGCTAAGAGGAAACCCTTTTACATTAGAAAAGTCCCTAAAAATGTATCTAAAATACTAGAGATATGAAGCCCATGACACCTTGCAATACTCTTTTATAAAAAATAAAAGAATCCATTTCCTTCTTGCAACTAAACTTCAATGATTGAAACCTTTAAAATATTTGAAGTGTACTCTATGTTTTTAGAATATTCATTGACAAATCCATTGAGATAAATCAAAAACATCCCTATAACCTCATAGGATGAAACCATAAATTGTAGCACTATAGCACCAATAAAATCAATGATCTATAAACACTCCCACCCAAGAAGGTTAGTCTTAAATTCAATAGGGATTGTTGGAGGTATAGAAGTAGCTAAAAGGAGTAAAAGAAAGTAGATGAAGTTAATCAAAGCAAATTAGAGAGCTCCCCTACATCAATGATTGGTAGATAGATGAGTAAATACAATACCATTACAATTGGTGCTCAAAACTATTTGAGAAACACATACTTTATTAATGGTTTCCCTTAAAATATATCATTTTTTTAATAGTTTGGGTGAGAATCAAAACTATGTCATACCATGTAGGTGGTTTAAGAACTATATTAAGGGTCAGTGTAGGACCATGGGGGGCCAAGATAGGCCCCTTTGTGGCAATAAAAAATTAGAAAGATAGATTTACACAACTTGACATAAAAATTTAAATAGGATATTAACATAATTTGAAAAATATGTAAAAACAAAATTTGTAGCAAATTGAATGTAGTTTCTAGGCTATTAGTCTTTTTTTTGGGAAAAAATTAAATCTATTTGGTGAAAATTTGAAATTTCAATGCAATAATAGGGTCTATGCAAGATCATGGGGGTCCAAAAAGTGGCAATGTGAAAAAAGGTGTTAACTTGGTCGAAAAAGTGAAAATCCACTTTGACTTTTTCTAGGGTCGGGTAGAAAGTACATGGTGCCATAGCAAACACCAAAACTAAATGCATATCCGTTCGAAATGGATATTTGTTTCAAAACATATATCCATTTCGTTTAGGTCAATTGTTTTAATTTGGTTGGGTCCTGGACCTGACCACCAAGCGTTGTTTGTATTATATGTATATATTATAATGTAATATATATTCTATTATAATATAAAATTATATTATATATTATATATAATATAATATTATATATATATAATATTATGTTATAATTAAATAATAATAAAATATATTTAATATTATATTAAATATAATACAAACAACGCTTGGTGGTTGGGTCCCGGACCCGACCAATTATTAAAAAAGCTACATAAAGGAAACAAATATCCATTTCGAAATGGATATCCATTTCCTATTGCATAAAATCAAAAAAGAAAACCCGAGAGCTTTTATTTCTACAATATGCATCCTATCTGCATGTGGGTTTTCCATTGAGCGACTCAAATATCTATTTGGGAGTAATTTTCTTTTGCTCAAATCAATCACATTTTGGAGGTACTTATAGATTTTAATGTTTCTTTTCAATTTTATATTATTTTTTCATTATTTTTTTTGTAAATTTTAGTCAAAAATAGGATTTTTATTAGATTAAAATGATTGTTAATTTTTAATTTTTTTTATCAATAAACAAGCTTAAGAATGGTTGATCCCAACCCCACTCAAGATGAAAACCATCCAAATCCTCCTTTGCTGCCACCAATGTTTCCAAACGAAAATATTCCCACAATACATGAATCTATTCATAGAAATTTAAATCAATTGAGAAATGTATGTCGAATTTATGATATACTCCTTGAGCTATTCGATATGAAAAACACTTTAGAAATAATCATTTCATATTTTTAAAGTTTGGCAAACCAACACAATAGTTTTGCATAGTGGCAAGAGTCTAAAATGAAATTTTATGCCAATGGGTTATCATATGATGAAGTGAGGGCACTTGATACTAACAAAGCCAATTATTCATCAATCCCAAAATAGGACAACCTATAAATGTGCGATAGCCAAAATTTTCAATTAAATGGTGCACACATAGAGGCATATTAGATTATTTTTGGAGATGTTGGTGGATGGTTTTTGCTAAACCACCCAACAACAATCTTGACGTCCCTCAGTATTTTCTCTAAAAATTATATGTTGAGTTTGTCCTAGGGAGGCATGCCAATTACTTTGACATGTGAGATTTATAGGGTGTGGGTAAATGGATGCCACAGGATACCCAAAGAAAACCAAGTCACCCCAATTCTTCCTGCTCTACCTATTGTTGCCTTGCATCTAGTACCTTACCTTGAGTTTTCTTTAGATGCAGGGAGATGAAGAATTTTTTCCTTACATGCATTAAGTGATCATTTGATCATGCAGAGCCATCATGTTGTGCAACCATATGACGGTGCATCCCATCATGATGGTGATGCACATGATACATCCCAACATGATGGTGATGCACTTGATACATCCCAACATGATAGTGATGCACCTCCTACATAACCTCTGAGTGGTACACCCTCCTCTTTGACACATATTTGTGTGCCCCATTACTGCATCACATGCCACAATATATGTTTGGTTCCTCTTCGATAATCCATTGAGGATCCCATAGACACATCCAACTATGAGGTCCATGATATGTCAAATGTAGGAGTTGATAGAGCATAGAGTGGACCATTTCCAGGAGAGACATTAGGTGCCAAAGATGACGTGGGAGCACCAATAAGACTTAAAGTAATTTCATAGTGTTTTATCTACATTCTTTCATGTTTTATAAGAGATATTTGTAATAGTTGCTAACAAAGGACTAGATTTCCCAAGTAGAGGAGGCTACACAATTAGCCATTTCATTTGGCCTAGGGACTCAGTATACAGTATCATTTAAATTTTTATTTAGATGTTAATTTTTGAAATCTATTTTGTTTAACTACATGTACATAGATTGATAGTCTAATGTAATATTGTCTTTTTATGCAGCAACCTGGTACTTTTACAGCCATGTTGACTGAACCTGACTCATCGGAAGAAGCTACACAATAGGTATAAACATTTTTTATATTCTTGACATTATGATTATATGTGCATGTGCATTTAAATTGTGTTATATTCATGTAATTTTTTATATAAGAAACCATCTTAGCTACTTCATCCACCATGAGCCCATCTAGTGTAGAAGCATCACAACATGTATGTGTTTATTTTATATTGTAGATATTTACATTTAGATAGGACTAGATATATGTTTAGTAAATATGATTATTTGTCAACAATTATATGCTAATCGTATCATTTTTATTTTACCCATTATAGTCCTCTACCCGATTTAGTAATGTGATGAGTTTGGAACTATTTATACAAGGACTCCTGATCATCCTAAGGGACAATAATATGCAAACCATCTTGCAAAAAAGAAAGCAAGACTTGAGGTAAACAAGAATTGCATTTTTGATATAATATAGTTCAATATAGCGATTTTCATGTTAGATTGATAATTTATAAATTATAGTATATAAGTTTCTATTTACTACTCTATCTTATCAACCATTCACATAATTAATCTAATTTGTGGTTTGAATTGTTATTGTACTGGAAAATTTAGAGCCACTGAGTTCTTTGAGGATGCTTTATTTTGATGGTCCAACACCGGATTAGGATTTGATATAGATTGATATGTGTTTAGGGTTTGATAAATTTTGAGATGGAATATATGCCACAATTTATAAACTTATTCTGAGTATGCATATATACCAAATTTGTATATGCACCAACACAATTATTCTACATTTTGATATATAAGAATTGATATTCGATCTAATTTGTTCCTCATGTGTATGTCCTTCTACTTTGAATCTTCAAAATGGAATGTGTAATTATTTTATAATGGTTTAAAGTTATGATCAATAAAATATTATAGATTAACGAAATTTCATTTTAATAGAACTTATGAATTACAATTGGTAATCCAGCTATGTTAGAGTTCATTCATATTAAGGTTCACATACTTTGCATTCCATGAGACCACATTTCTTTGAGGAGTTTTTTCAAAAAATTCACTGACTTTTCTATTGTACCATAATTTTTATACATGCCTACCAAATAATTTCTATCAAACACTCAATTTGATAATACACATGATTTTAAGCTCTCTTGAATGAATTTACACTTGACATTATTTTGTTTTTTGAACTCCTGTAATGAAGTGGGTAGCTGATTTTTTTCAAAAAAAGTTAAAATTAATGAATAATGGTATGAGAAGCACTGTTTGAAAATACGCCTCAAAGAATTGTGGTCTCATAGAAAAGGAAAAAAAGAGGAAAAGAGTAGATTATGACAATCTTATGGCATCGATTCTTTTGATTGATTAAAAATTTCAAACAAATCCCATACAACTTAATGAAATATATGTCATTACAATGTTCATTCAAAAGTAATATAATCATCTTGATAAAAATCAATGTCACTCAATGGTGCTAAACACTCTATACAAACCATATGAGTGATTAAACCATCAAAAAAAGCTATAAAACTCAATTCAAAATTCATTCCATTAAAACTTCAAGGCTAATAACATGTAAAAGTTATAAAACCATCATGAATAAAAATGAATATTATATACACCATAGGGTTTGATGCAACCTTTAAAAAAAGTCCTTACAACTGAACAAGATACATGTTCATTGGATTACTCATTGGAAATCTATAAGATAATCATGACCGACAATTAAGACATCACTCAACCATGATACATGAACAAACAGTATATATGCACACCATATGAGTGTGATAAAACCATTAAAAAAACAAAACACAACTCCATGACATGCATGTTATTTGACCTTCCACATGAAATTTGTATTATCGTAATGCACAACAATGAATGTTGCTAACCATAATGCATGAATAAGAAAACAAGGCATACCATATGGGCTTGATGCGCACTAGTCATAATGCACACTTCACAAAAAAGAATAACACTCATATGATATTATCATATATATCAATCAACCTTGACCCACACCAAACTTGCTATATCACAATTGTTGTCATATATGCCATTCAACCTAACACAATTGAGGTTTTATATTTGGTAAGAATTTGTGTAGGAAAAGAAAGTGAGAGATGATGCTATAGGTGGATTTGAAAAAAAAAAGTTTTCCTAAGTGTTGAACACTCTATCAAACAAAGGGATGTTGTCCTAAGCATTGAAATTGAAGCAAAACAACTGAAGAATAAAATTAACCACTAAGAAAAGGAATGAAAAGATAAGAAGAATATTTTATTGTCAATGAAAAGGAAATTAGTATGCTCTAAAAATATTTCCAATGTGTCTAGATGGGTATGTTTAGGCTAGGCATGGTCCTATTTTGAACCCAAACATGCTGAAATAGTTCGGGCTACATCGGACTGGCGATATCCCTTAAGAGTCAAAAGTGAAAAAAGGCAACAATATTTGATGAGATGTTACTCAAAAACCATGTCACCTAGAAAAAAATTGTCTAAGGTTACATGATAACGTAGGGCTCCTCTACAATAACCTCTCTCAGTTTTTGATATCTCTAAGGCATTTTCCCATGGTGTTGAGTTTTCAATTGATGGAAAAAGAGTCAGATGGATGCAGTGTAAATTTACAAATGGGTGTAACTTTTGTTCTTCTCTTCAAGTGACCCAACTAATAGTTCCAAAACATCTAGATTAGTGGGTTTAGGCTAGGCATGGTCCTATTTTAAACCCAAACATGTCGAGCTACATTGGACTAATGATATCCCTTAAGAGTCTAAAATGCAAAAAGGAAAAAATCTTTGACGAGCTGTTACTCAGAAATCGTGTCACCTAGAAACAATCCATCTAAGGCTATGGGATCATATAGGGTCCCTATAAAAAACCTCTCTCAGTTTTTGATACCTAAGGTATTTTCCCATGGTGTTGAGTTTTCAATTGATGGAAAAGGGTCAAATGGATGTAGTGTAAATTACAAAGGGGTGTAACTTTTGTTCTACTCCTCATGTGATCAAATTGACATTTCCAACATGTCTAGATTGGTGGGTTTAGGCTAGGCATGGTCTTGTTTCAAACCCAAACATGTTGAAAGAGTTCGATCTACATTGGACTGACGATACCCCTTAATAGTCCAAAGTGAAAAAAGGCAATAATCTCTGATGAGCTATTACTCAAAAACCATGTCACTTAGAAACAATACGTCTAAGGCTATAGGATCATGTAGGCCCCCTCTACAATAATATATCTTAGTTTTTGAAATTTCTAAGGTATTTTCCCGTGGTGTTGAGTTTTTAGTAGATGGAAAAAGGGTTAGATGGATGTAGTGTAAAGTTGCAAAGGGGTGCAACTTTCATTTTGATCCTCATGTAACCAAACCGTCAATTTCAGCATGTCCAAATTGGTGGGTTTAGGCTAGGCATGGTGTTGTTTCAAACCCAAACATGCTGAAAAATTCTGAGCTACATTAGATCGACAATATCCCTTAAGAGTTCAAACTGCAAAAGGCAACAATCTTTGATGAGTTGTTACTCAGAAACCGTGTCACCTAGAAATAATTTGTCTAAGGGTATGGGATCATGTAGGGCCCCTCTACAATAACCTCTCTCAATTTTTGATATCTCTAAGGTGTTTTTCTGTAGTGTTGAGTTTTCAGTTGATGGAAAAAGGGTCAAATACATGTAGTGTAAAGTTGCAAAGGGGTGTAACTTTCATTCTGCTCCTCATGTGACCAAAGTGACAGTTCCAACACATTTAGATTGGTGGGTTTAGGCTAGGAATGGTCCTGTTTCAAACCCAAACATGCCCAAACAGTTTGACCTACATTGGACCAATGATATCCCTTAAGAGTCCAAAGTGCAAAAAGGTAGCAATCTTTAATGAGATTTTACTCAAAAAATGTGTCACCTAGAAACAATACGTCTAAGGCTATCAGATCATTTACGACCCCTCTACAATAACCTCTCCCAGTTTTTGAAACATCTAAGGTATTTTCTCATGGTATTGAGTTTTCAATTGATGAAAAAGGGTGAAATGTATGTAGTGTAAAGTTTTAAAGGGGTGTAACTTTCATTATGCTCCTTATGCAACCAAACCGATAGTTCCAACACATCAAAATTGGTGGGTTTATGCTATACATGGTATTGTTTCACACCTAAACACATTGAAACAGTCTGAGCTACATTGGACCAACGATATACCTTAAGAGTCCAAAGTGCTAAAAGACAACAATCATTGACAAGCTATTAATCAGAAATTACGTCACCTAGAAACAATATGTTTAAGGCTATGCGATCACGTAGGGCCCCTCTATAGTAACCTCTCTCAATTTTTGATATCTCTAAGGCGTTTTCCTATGGTTTAGAGTTTTTAGTTGATGGAAAAAGGGGTAGATTGATGCAGTGTAAAGGTGCAAAGGGGTTTATGGTTCATTTTTCTCCTCATGAATAAGTGAATCATTTACTCAAATACACATAAGTCATGAAGTACATACGTGAATACAAAGTATACACATGACAACACGTATGTCATAAAGTATACATTGGAATACTCATAAGTCACAAATTATACATGTAAGTTGTAAAGTATACACTTGAATACACATAATTCATAAGTCACAAGTCATGATCAACACCCATGCCTACAACATTCAAGAAACAATTTACACAATACACATGATATCATCAATTCGAGAATGCTATCAAATATAGGATTTACAAAATGCCATGTAGGAATACAGCAAACAACCCTAATACATGGTCATTTTCCACTAGGGGAAGGAAATAGATCACACATTGCCTTCACGATCGGCTGGATGGAGTTTCTATTCATTCTTTTGTCTTTCAAATGTGCCCAATAGTCCTCCTCTCTTTACTCATCTGGAGATGCAACTGATAGAATAAGAAGTATATATTTTAATATATAGAAATTGAAAATTGTTGAATGACATATAACAAAATAGGCACAAAAAAAATTCATGACACTCTTCCACAATAGTAGCACATTGACATTATGGTGTGACAAGCACCTGTAGCAACCATCAAGATAGCAATTAAACTACATACAAGCATCATGAAAATTTTCAATAATAGACCATAGAAGAGAAAATATAATGTCAAATTTACTAATCTATTTCATACCTCTACTAAAGGTTTAAAGCTAGCTATTGTTGTAATAGCTCCATGGTCCATCATGCCACAAACATCACAATATGCTTAGAATGAAAAATCTATATGATCACAATATAAAAGATGCTTGGAATAAAAAATCTATATTATTCTAAACAACCTAAATGATGATGAAATGGTAATGCAAACTAGAATAAAAAATCTATATTATTTTAAACAACCTTAATAATGAACCTTAGCAGATCAAGCAATTTAATTATTATGAATATTAATCAAAATAAGATGAACAATATCATACCTATCCCATATAACAAAAGATCCACTACTCAAGTGTGCTTGAAGGGTCATTTCTTACCTTCAATGTATCAAGTAATGCTTCATGATCAACACTACTAATTGTCCATAATTCCTTTGTTTTTGGTCTAGCTTGATGTCTCAATAACTTAAAATTTTTTGCTATAATAATGTGCGAATACATGAGAATGGTTTTGTGTTTCTCATAGTCTTCAAATGTAGGTATTCAATTCTTTCTAATCATATATGTTCACAACCAATTTCCAAAAATAACAACTAAACTTGTATGATCATTAGTTTTTTATCAACAACTAAATATACTTAGAATAATAAATCTATATTATTCTAAACAACCTAAATGATGATTAAATGGCAATAAAAACTAAAAAAGATGCTTAGAATAACAAATATATATTATTCTAAACAACCTAAATGATGATTAAATGTTAATGCAACCAAGTTTCAAAAACAACAATTGAACCCGTAGGATACATGAACCCATCATCATCTATCATCAATTGTGTTAGATTTTTCTTTCCCTATACACATCATGTCAACCAATAGTCTGATACCTATTCATTCCCCTATGGTGCTACAACTACATATACATGTCCTGGCTATACAAGATCTGAAAGATGGTCATAGTCAAGTGAACTTTCCATTTCATCTTCTATAGAGGATTGTGCTATAGATAAAGGGGTTACGTACTATGGAATCCATGTATCTACCCACTCACTTGACTCACATTGATCCCAATCAAACTAAATACAACTCTAAAAAAAACAAGCCAACTCTCATGTCCATATAGTCCATGCACCCACATCCGAGCTTCAAAATGAATGCATCTTTGAAGAATCTCTAATTGTTTGACATTCCAATTTGTCTCTCACTGTGCCCTCCTCAACCAACCAAAAGAACCTGGAAAATTGTGAATCAATTGTCCCTCCTCATGATAATGCATAAGTACACCAATCAATAATAGAATGTGCATCACTAAATTTTGCACTACCTTTGATTTTCATTTGTTCCTTAACCAAAGCTCTCTTCACACATGCACCTATTCCATCACGCTGGTCTTTTCCACGTCTATATTAGAAAAAAATCCAAATATGTGATACACCCCTCTCTATATGCATCTTGCTCAGCCAATAAAACATGCGAGAATTCTTGAATTTCCCTATGTAGTTATTTGACCGAATGAGATGTTGACCCATTGTAATACTTTTTTCCTACAAGAACTCAAAAATGTTTTCAAAACAATGCTACACAAACTCAAATGAATGAGATCTATCATCACTGATGTAGAAATTGTACTCCCATATTATCTTCCTATCCTCTTTTATACTATCAGGGGCATGTCTATATATTATGTGGAAAAAATAGCAATTTAAATAGAATTATAATATTGTGATTGTACTTCATTCTATGGTTGCAATGTGTAATTTTCAACAAAATCAACTACGGACATAATAGTTCTGATCGGGGAAGAGTCCTTACACATCCTAAATTTATGATCAAACCACCGTGACCTATGGCTATGCCTTGCATACTTATAGAAAATATTTTTCTTAAAATCAGAAATAAAATCAGCAATACTTACCTCTCTTGTAACCAACTCGCATATAGAGCCTTCACCTCCACTCTTTAAAGTGTATTTCACTATATCAAACCTTTTTTCACGGACATAATATTGTTACCAAAATCATATTCATTGCCCTGACGAAAGCATGTTACAAACTTTGATAAACCACCACATTGCAAACATGTTTCATTCAAACAATCATTTCTATATTAAAAAAACCATCACCTCTAGCACATAAAAATAAATCTAGCAAGTCCTTGGATGACTTGGGAAGTTACATTGCATGACACTCCTGAAAATTTTTGTTAGTATGCATAGTAGAATGAATATGGCATAATAATTCATGATTTTTACAAACATTAATAGGTACATAATAAAATGGCTTGCAAGGCTCAAAGGCGCTTTGTGAGATTTGAAAATTTGGATGTGCTTCACAAAATTGTTTGTACAATATTGTTTCGCTACATTCCAAGAAATTTTTAGGATGTGGTGTGTGATCTTTATTACATTTTCTTAACTTTAAAACATCCTTTAGATTTAGTGATACTATAGAGTGAGTCCCAAAATTGTTCAATTTTCATCTTTACATTATCAGTTAGCTTCTTATCAACACATGGAAGCCTCCAACTAAAAGCCCGCATATCATTTTGAAGAGGACTATTGAGTCTTTCTCTTCTTGAGAGTGCTCTATTCAATGTTTTATGATTTAGATTTAAATCAATACAAGTTTGTCTCATTAAATGACCCTTTCTCAAATGATGGCTTACTAGTGAGGTTGTGATCACTCTATGAGCAACCCTTTTATCTTTTTACTTACTAGTATTTCCAATAGAAGTTAGAGCATTAATTTGTTTTTGACAATAATAATAATTTTCCTGAATTTTTGGTGACATGAATCTTCAATTTTCTTAATAATGGTTTCATTTTAAAAGACTTTAGAAACTGCACAAAAAATTGGCATTGTTCAGTTAATGTCTTATCGAAAAAGTATTCTTTGAATATATTGGTAGCCCACAACCAAACCAATTGTGGTGACCTTTTTCCATGAAGATTATCTATTATGTTCTCATCTATTTCATGCAACCATTTAGGGGTTCTCATGTAATTAGGTTTTACATAAGGTTCATTTTCAACATTCTCAATGTTATCAACATTTTCAATTACAATTCCAACATTTTTATTTTCAAGTTCAATGTTATTAACATTTTCATTTTTAATATTTTCAATATTTCAACATTTTCATTTTCAATGTTTTTGAAAAAAAAAGCAGCATTTATAGGGTGTTGTACCCTATACAATGATCCACAAGGGCCAAAAGGGATCAAGTCTATAAAACTAATAGTAAGTAAAAAAAGAACAGAAACAACACATTAACAACATAAAGACCACAGTCAGTTAGCATAGACACAAAACACAGGCCCAAGTAGCAACTAACTGGCATTGTCCCAGTTTTTGAACAGGAGGTCCACAGTGTCATCTCTGACCTAGTCTTGATTCTCTTGGGCATTATTGCCCTCCAGATCCTCCTTGATTATAGTGGATAGGGTGCTAGTAATGAAATGAACCAACTTCATCATGAAGTGGGTCAGTCCTCTAAATATTTTATCAAGCGTGCCCATCTTCTTTTCCAAAGCACGAATCTCCTCACCATCATCCGTGGTTATCAAGACCTCACCAAGCTCAGCAACCAGGGGGTGCGAAGAGTGAGAATCCGAAGTCTCTTTTGGAATTTTGTAGTTGTCTAGGGTAGAAAGGGGCCCTTCCACATTTCCTTCCTCTTCCTCCTCAGTCTCCTCTTCCTTATAATCCTTGCTGTTAGTCAGCTCCTCCTCCGAGTCCTCAATAATCTATCTTTTTTTGTTGTTTTTCGCCAATCTCCCAGATCTTCTTATGGTAGTCTCCCCTCCAATCATGGTCATGGTCCCCATGACCGTATCACCTTTAGAATCTTTCCATATTATATTCTTCCCTTTACCCTCCTTCACCATCGACTCCAATGCACCCTTTTTACCATCCTTGCCTTTTTTCATTGTGGTGGCTCTGTAAGAAGACTTAGCCAGGGTGGCCTTAAGTTCACAAAGGCTAGCTGTGACACTAGTATGTGCATTACCCACCCTGCCTTTAATTTTTTTGGTAGCCTGTTTGGTTTTAGGGTTTTCAGCAGTACCCAAGTGGGTTTTTCGAAAAGGGCTTTTAGATTCAACAAGGGAGATATTTGCAACAGCCAAGGGTTCAATTTTCTCAATGCGAACAACATAAATGGTTCTAAGGGGACATAAGGCCAAATGAAAATGGTAGAGTCTCAAGATAAGCCCCTGATGGAGCAGTAGAGGTGGAATTTCATTCGGGTTATGACTGGCCATTTCTTTGCATTTTTCAATCGAATTCTCCAGGTCCATGAGCAGAAAGAAAGGAAAACTAAGCAGGATTTTATGCCTTAGATGATTCAGAAGGGGAAAATGATAGAAAAAATAAGTTTTAAACCTACCTTCAAGTGTGACATACTTCATAAGGGCTAAAAACACCTGGTCCTAGGGCTTCAGAAGGGCTTTACATTCAAAGCCCAACTGGTTTCAGACCGGTTCCTCATTCCCCATGTAAAAGGCTTTCAAACTATCATTGTCCGGAGTCCGAGTATGCTTAGGATATTCCTTTCCAGTGCACTGCATTCTGGTAGCTTGTGCTATAACCTCTTCATTGACTTCAAAGGAAATGCCACCTATAATAACCCTTCGGTCCTTCCAAGAATTAGTGAATTGGCCAGATAAGATAGGGTTGTGGCCAACCAGAATCTCCATGGGAGGAGCAAGGCCACCCTCAACACAGATATGCCAGACCAAAGGATTCTTATGGAACTCTTTGCAATTATCAGGCTTAGACCAAATGTGGTTACCACCCATGATGTTTACCTGCATAGGAAATGAGAGAGCTTGCAATAAATGAATGTTAGAAACACCGATAAAGCAGTAGGCTTCCTTCGCATTGTGGGTATTAAGGCAAAGATTGCAACGTTGGATAATGACGCCAATGTGTAGATCACATGTGTAAAAGGAAATATCACCACAAGAAGACTTAACAGTGTCATTAATGTGAATCTTAAGATGATTGGGACAAGCTAAGCAGGAATTGGTGGGTGTGCAGGGTTTCTTGGCCATGATGCAATTGTGCAAAAAACTCGGCATGGTGGCCGCTTGGCCAAATTTAGAAATGTCAATGTAAGCATAATTAGAAGCCAGCGCTAAACTAGCAGGATCAAAGGCGCTAGAAGGTAGCATTCCCTCATTATGAAAGGTCATATCAACATTCATAACTGTAGTCTTACGAAGGGCATGATGGATTAAAACAATCCCATAGAGAAGATATCACATGATACGACCTCTCAAATTCATCATTGTCTCGTACTTTCTTAATCCCTTTGTAGAGTCACCTTCTTTAACCATGTGACTAACCTTTAATTTTTAATTCCACCACTTGTAGGCCACCTCAACATTAGAACTCATTGCCAGGCCCAAAGGACAAGCAAGTGGACTCCCCAAACAACACCCATCACCTGAAGATTTGAAATCATCATAATAAGTGGTTGTTTTGTTCTTTCAAGATGAGATATTGAATTGTTGGTGGTAAATTCTCCATATTCCTCCAACATTTAAAGTGACCCCAATAGGTACGACAATTAGCCAAAGCATCCGCTACTTGGGTACCCTCCCTAAAAATATGTGTCACTTTTTTTGCACTTAGCTTGGATAAAATGAACTTAGTATCCAACATAATATCCTTCATACTCCATGCAATTAGTCTGCCCATATTCACAGCATCAATAATGGACTTAGAGTCCCCTTCAATGTGGAGTTTCACAATCCCTAGAGAGACAACAATTTGGAGGCCCTTGATCAACGCACGAGCTTCCACCACTATAAAATATTGGAAACCAATACCTCTCACGAATCCAGCAACCAAAACACCCCTAGGACCTCTAATCACTCCTCCAATGCTAGCCTTGCCTGGGTTGACCTTAGCAGCCCCATCAAAATTGAGTTTGTACTAGCCTCTATCCGGAGGCTCCCATTTGGTATTTTTCCTAGCCAGTGATTTAGAATTGTCAAATGATCTAGCATCTAATTTCTGGTGCCAGGCCTTGGCCATTCTTATTTCATAATCAAAAGGTCCCATCTCCAAGGGTTTCCCATTGGAGAGAGAAATTTTTTCCTCAATGAGCAAGACACCGATGCCAAAAACTTCTCTAGGATTCCTCTCAATATTTTTGAAGACCCTGTTATTTCTTTCCTTCCACAGACACTAACCAATAATAAGAGGGACTTGGTTCCAAATTTCACCAGACAAGGGGTGGAAATAGCTACCAAGACAACCTAGGATGAAGGATATGGTATCCTTACACATGACCCAAGAAACACCCAGTTTTTCAAAAGCCAACCCCCAGACTTCAGTAGAAAAATGACAGTGTAACAATAGATGATTCACAATTTCCTAACTGAATTTACATAGTAAGCATCTGTTGGGGATATTAAATCCCCATTTCCTCAAATTTTCTCGAGTAAGAATCTTATTATGGTAGGTAGTTCACCAGAAGAAATTTATTTTAGGGATCATATGGTAGTTCCATATCTTCTTCCAAGGGTCCACCACAGTACCCTGGTTTGTCAGTAGATTGTATGTTGACCTAACAAATAGATCCCCCTGTTTGTCAAATGTCCAAAAAAACTCATCTCCCCTATCATAGGAGGGAAGCCTGGTAAGAGAGAGTAATTCCTAGAGAGAACTAGCTAGGCAATAAAGGTCTTGTGACAGAGGACAACAAAGAGTTAGGTCCCTCCACTTCCTAGCCCCAGGAGGTCTAGAAACATAATCACTGATATGGAGTCCAAAGTACCTCTGGGCCAACCTCTTTAGATTCCTAAAATCAGAAAATTCTAGGGGGATATCAATTAACCATGGGTTTTCCCAGAATCTGATCTGATTTCCATTTCCCATTTCCCATTTCCCATTTAGTCCCATTCCTTAGAAGGCTCTCTATGCTACAGATGCTCCTCTAGGCCAAGGAGCCCTGGGGGTGAACCTTTGAGAGGAAGTTGACCAAAGTATATTATGAAGATATTTAGAATTCATTAGTTTGCACCAATCCTTAGTATTCCTTATCTGATCCCATCCCACCTTGGCCATCAAGGCCTTGTTAGTGTTGACTATAGTCTTGATCCCAAGGCCACCATAATGTTTGGGCTGGCAGACCTTTTCCCATTTGACTAGAGAAAATTTCTTCTTATCCTCAGTCCCAGACCAGAGGAAGTTCCTTTGAATTTTTTCAAATTTATCAGCAATGTACCTAGGTATCTTAAAAATAGAGAGGAAGTAAGTTGGTATTCCTTGAAGGGCAGTAGTGAGTAGTTGGAGCTTACCAACATGGCTTAGGATGGAACCTTTCCACCCAGCAAGTTTCCTTTGAATCCTTTCAAGCACCGAATTTCAAAATTCAGGGGTGACCTCCTTAACCGTGAGAGGGAGCCCAAGGTAAACCGAGGGGAGGGTCCCACTTAAACATCCCAGAACTGCAGTCACTCTGGCTTGCAAGTTAGGTGTGTTGTTAAAGGAAAAAATCATGCTTTTATTTTAGTTGATGCTTTGACCAGAGAAGGAAGTATAATTGTTTAGGTAGGTTTTCCATTTCCCGGCTTCCACCACAGAGGTTTTCCTAATGAGAAAAGTGTCATCCACAAATTGTTGCACCACAATTGGGTCCAGGGAGGAAGACACTCTAATTCCCCTAATAGAGCCCTCCAACAGTAGACCAGAAAAGTTCCTACTCAACTCATCAGCTATCATGATAAAGAGACAGGGAGATAGGGGGTCACCTTGCCTGATCCCTCTACCAGCAGAGAAAAACCCAAAGGGGGTCCCATTGACCAAAATAGAATACTTTACAGTATTTACACACTCCATTATGAGTTTAATAACTGAATTGTTGAACCCAAACTTGGCCAAAACCTTAGGGATGAAGTCCCATATAACTTTGTTATAAGCTTGTGAAATGTCTAATTTGAGAGCCATCCCCACATAATTACATTTGTCCATAGAATGGAGAATCTCATGAGTGGTCAGAGTAGCATCAAGAATATGGCACCCAGGGACAAAACCTTTTTGGGTAGGACTAATGCGTTTATCAAGAAGGGGCTTGATACGGTTCACTAGGATCTTGGATAGGATTTTGTAAAAGGTGTTGCACAGGCTAATAGGCCAGAAATCAGTCATGGATTAAGGATCACCAATCTTAGGAATTAGGGAAATAAAGGTGTGGTTCAGTTGTTTAAGGATTTTACTAGTTTTAAAGAAATCACGAGCAACTAGCACAAGGTCCCCACCCACAGTATCCTAGAATATCTAAAAGAAAGCAAGGGGAAAACCATCTGGGCCTGGGGCTTTGAATGCCCCCATACCAAAGGTAGCCAGCCGAACTTCTTCCAGAGAAACAACATTGAGAATCCCCAAATTATCTTCCTGGGAGATGATGGTTGGAAGGTGGTTGAGCAGTAGATTGTCTAAAGCCGGGTTGGGAGCCTCAGTTGGGGCCGAGTAAGCCTCTTGAAAGTAATTAGCAACTAGAAGGCCGATCTGGGTGGGAGTCAATATCACTATGCTAGAAGTATCAGTCAGTTTAGAAATTTGTTTTCTTTTCCTATGTTTGATGGAAGACACATGAAAGAAGGAGGTGTTCCTATCACCCTCTTTCAGCCATTGGACTCTAGATTTTTCTTCCAAAATATTTCCTCATTTTTGAGGATACATTCCCATTCCTTCTTGGTTTCCATTTCCTGGATGTGAGTCTACTGACTATCATCCCCTTCCTCCATTTCCTTTTGTAAAGTTCTCAATTCCTCCTCTATTTTTTTTTTTTTGAAATACGTCACCAAACACACTCTTATTCCATCCTTTTACCATGTTTTTAATATGTTTGAGTTTGAAAAAAGTCTTGAACATGGGGGAGCCATGAATAGGAATATTCCACCATTCTGCAATTTTATTTTTAAAGTCAGGGTGGGAATTCCACATTATCTCAAAACGGAATGGAATAGGGCCCACAACAGGTTGGATATTTGAGGTCAACAATAGGGTATTGTGGTCAAACACCATTTTGGGCAGGGTTTTTAGGTTGGCATTTAAAATATTAGTCCAATGTGGGGAGAAGAGAAAATGATCTAATCGAACCTGAATCAGATGTTCGCTAGAGTATCTATCAGACCAGGTAAAATTCTGGCCCGTAAGATCAATATCTATCAATCCCGAAGAGTTCAAAAAATTAGCCAGGCCAGACATGCTGTCAGAGTAATCCAACATGCCACTGCCTTTCTCCGAAGGGAAGAGAGGAGAGTTGAACTCCTCGGCTACCAACCAACGGGATCCCCTAATGTGATTAATTTTAACAGCAAGAACCTGCCATAGAGTAATCCTCGCATTCCTCTGGTTAGGAGCATAAATATTGATTATAGACCAAGAGTCACCTAGGTAAGAAAAAGAGGCCCCCACACAATTTTTATAGTGAAAAAGTTCTGAACCCAAAAATCTAGAGGGGTTCCTAAGCACTGCCAGGAGCACCCTCAACATCATTATAGAAGTAGGAAGCATTTGGCCAAATAAATTTAACAATCTTATCAAATTTTGTCTTAATAATTTTGGTTTCTTGTAGTAGGCAGACATCAATCCTATGTTCCAGGACATAGTTCTTCAAAGCAAGTTGTTTGTGGGAGCTATTGAGCCCATGAACATTCCATGACATAACTCTCATTTCTGACCTTTCTTTGAGGACACGTCCAATGTCCTTTGTTTACCTAGGGAAATCTCATTTGTAGTTTCTCTTGTCCTAGTGAGTCTCTGGCTGGGTCTTCCTGGTTTTGAATCTCCTCCTACATTTACCTTCTTCTTCCTCCCTTATTTCTTTGGCATTGTCTAAATCTCTTCTTCTGTAGTTTTCTTAGGATTCAAGCCCTCTGTACTCTCCATAAATTCATCAACTACTCTGATACTCTCTTCTTCACATATCTCACCTTCCTCACCCATTGTTTCACATGTCCCCGTAGAGCCTGCAACAAGCAGAGGATCAACACCCAAAGAACCAAGGCCTTGGGCCATCTGGACATCCAGGGGTTTGATAGTAGACTCATTTAAAGATAGAGTTGTTAGACCAACACTGGAGTCAACCAGACCAGTCAGTGGGTCAACAAAAGTGGGTGAAGGTAGTGGATCATCAAAGGTAGGTGAATCAATCAGAGGATTGACCCCAGTGGCCTCCTTCGGAGATGAAGCATTCTCCATGGGAGGTGTAAGATTCTTCAAGGTTCCATCCACCTTAGGCTCCAGATTGAAAGAAGATTTGTAGTCAGAGATAAGGTGGCCAAATTTAGCACACTTCTGACAGTAGACAACAACATTTTCATAACACACTCGTTAGGTCCAGTTGCCAAGCTTGGAGCACAACTTGACTTTGTTAGGAAGAGTTTTATCAACATAGATGTTAACACAAAATCTTGCAAAAACTAACCTGGATTTCAATTTGGTGATAGAGTCAGTGGTGACAAATTGACTCAAAGAATCCCCAATACTTTTGAAAATGGCTTCGTCCCAATATTCTAGAGGTAAGCCAAGCAGTCGAACCCATATTGGAGCCAACTTGTTTAGGTCCACAACAGGGTCAAACCCTAACTTCCAACGACACATAGCCAAGCTGTGTTTTCCATACACCCAAGGACTCATGGAAAGAGTCACCACCATGTCCTTCGCAGTCGTGAACCTTAAAAGAAAGAGACCACTAGCCATAGAACATATCTCCACACTCCCCTTGAGACACCATTTCGCAACAACCCACTTCCGAACAATATCCACAGTTAGACGAAAGCAAAGAAATCTACACACAACTGCATTCTCCATGGAGGAGAGGATCCTATCATAGACTGAATCAAGAATGGAAAAGTCTGTCCCAGTAGTGACAACCTCAGAAAAAGGAGGAGCCGGAGTAGAGTTTTGTTTTCCATTGGTCAAAACATCCTTCTAGCCAATTTTCGGGAGGGTCTCCATTGTCGGCACAAAGTCAGAAGATATGATGAAAATCTCAATGATCTTCGAAAGACTTGTAGGCGAAAGCTCTATCCCAATAGGAGGGAAACCCGAGGGACATGGGACCACATGTGAGGTGCTCAGGTTAGGGGGGATAGAGGGGGACCATTGGTTACCCCCAGAGCAGAATTCACCATGCACACAGGAAGTTCAAACAGAGGTAGGAGGTGGGAGGTGGGAAGAATTATCATTCATTTTCAATGTTGTTAACATTTTCATTTTCAATTTCCACATTTTTTATTTCAACATTTTCAATTTTAATATTTTCATTTTCAATTGCAATATCATGTTCAATATTTTCAAATTCTATTTCATCTTCACTTGAATTAACATTTAACGGTGCAGCAGAAGCTTTAGGTTGAGTATTTTTCATACCTTGTCTTCTTTTCCTATGACTTTATCTATCTTTTGCTATATATGCTTCAATTTGATCTGCTGTTAGTTTCATCTTTAATTTTCTCTTAAGGCGACTATTGATCCCCATTGCAGAAACCGAAAACACACACAAATGATTGTAAAAGTTAATAATGTGTAACAAAATCTCCCAAAATTTGAATTTTGTTTGATACAGACAGAAAGCATGGGGTTTTAGCAACAAAAGGAATGCGGAGACCATTGGAATGCTCAAAATGGTCCCTTTTTTGTTTTTTATATAACTCACTAAATGGATATCCGTTATGAACAAATATCCATTTCAAACAGATATCCATTTCAAATGGATATTCGTTTACTTTAGTTTTAAGAATTATTATTAGCATAATATGATTAATATATTATATTATGATATATTTTATATTATATATTAAATATATTGTATATTATGATATATATATTTATTATATATTAATATACAGATATATTATATATTAATATTATTAAGGTATATATTAAATTAATAAATTATATTATATATTAATTTATATATCTCCCTCTCTCTATCATGTCTCTCCCACTCCCTCTCCCCCCCTCTCTCTCTCTCTCCCCCACTCTCTCTCTCCATCTCTCTCCCACTCTCCCTCCCTCTCTCTCTCCCTCTATCTCTCTCTAAGGTCTCTCCTTCTCTGTCCCTCTCACTCTTAGGTCCCTCCCACTCTCTCTCTCCCCCCCTCAAGTATCTCTCTCTCTCTCATCTCTCCCACTCCCTCTCTCCCTCTCAAGTCTCTCTATCCCTCTTCCACTCTCCCTCTCTCAGGTCCCTCCCACTCCATCTCTCTCTCCCTCCATATCTCCCCCTCTTAGGTCTTTCTCTCTTTCGCTCTCCCCCCCTCTCACTCTCAAGTCCGTCCCGCTCCCACTCCTTCTCCCTCTCTCCCTCCCTCCCTCCCCTCCCTCTCTCTCTCTCAGGTATCTCCCTCTGTCTCCCTCTCAAGTCTCTCTCTCTCTCTCCCACTCTCAGGTCCCTCCCACTCCCCCCTCTCTCTCTCTCCCTCTCTCTCCCTCTCAGTATCTCTCTCTCACTCTCAGGTCCCTCCCACTCCCACTCCCTGTCCCTCTTCCACTCCCTCTCTCCCTCTCACTCTCAAGTCCCTGCCACTCTCTCTCTCCCCTTCTCTCCCTCTCAAGTCTCTCTCTCTGGTCCCTCCCACTTCCCCCATCTCTCTCTCTCCCTCTTAGGTATTTCTCTCTTTCTCTCCTTCCCTCTCATTCTTAGGTCCCTCCCACTACCTCTCCCTCTCCCTCTCAGATCTGTCTCTCCCACTCCTTCTCTCTCCCCTCCTATCTCTCTGGTCTCTCCCTCCCTCTCCCTCTAAGGTCTTTCTCTCTTTCTTTCTCTATCTCTCTCTCTCACACACTCCCAAGCCCCTCCCATTATCTCTCTCCCCCTCTCTCCCTCTTAAGTCTCTCTCTCTCTCTCAGGTGTTCTCTCCCTCTCTCCCTCTCTCCTCTCTCTCTCCCCATCTCTCATGTCTCTCCCACTCCCTCTCTCCCTCTCTCCCTCTCTCCCCAACTCCCTATCTCTCCCTATCTCTCCCTCTTAGGTCTCTCTCTCCCACTCTCCCTCTATCTCTCTCTCTCTCTCTCTCATCCCTCCCAATCCCTCTCTCTCTCTCAGGTCTCTCTCCCTATCAAGTCTCTCTCTAGTCTCTCTCACTCTCCATATCCCTCTTAGTTTTTCCTCATTCTCTCTCTCACTCTCCATCTCCCTCTCAATTCTCTCTCTTTCTCTCCCACTCTCTCTCTCTTAGGTCCCTCCCACTCCCTCTCTTTTTCTCTTAGGTCTCTCTCTCTCACTCTCCATCTCCCTCTTAGTTCTCTCTCTTTCTCTCCCTCTCTCTCTCTCTCAGGTCCCTCCCACTCCCTCTCTCTCCCACTCGCCCTCTCTCTCTCTCTCTCCCACTCGCCCTCTCTCAAGTCTCTCATTGGTCTCTCTCAATCTCCATCTCCCTCTCATGTATTTCTCATTCTCTCTCTCTCACTGGTCTCAGGTCCCAAATTCTTCCCTATCTCAGGTCTCTCCCTCCCTCTATGCCTTTCAAACCTGTCTATAATATATTTATTATATATTAATTTAATAAATTAATATATTATACATATATATATTAATATTAATATTATTAAGGTATATATTATATAGTATATAAATTATATTATATATTAATATGTATGCATAGAGGAAGCTTCAAATCTTATACAATAAATAACAGATATCTGTTATTTTAGATTTTTACCAACTAAATAATATGTATGCATAGGGGAAGCTTCAAATCTTATAAAATAAATAATGGATATCTATTTTTAATAGATATCCATTACAAATGAATATCTGTTACCAACAGATATCCATTATCATTCGATTTTTATAAACCACATAACACATAAAACCGATATTATGTATTATTAATATATAATAAATATATTATATATTATATATTAATATATCATAATATATTATATTATATATTATGATATATATTATATATAGTATATAAATAATATATTATATACTATATATTATACTACATATTATATATACTACATATTATATATACTATATATTATATATACTATATATTATATATCTTATACTCTCTCCCTCTCTAGCTCTAGCACTACTAGTGATACCCAACTTGCGCTTTGTATTGAACTTTTGAGCACAATAATTAAGCATTATGCTATCAAAATCCTGACCTCCCAAATGCATATCTCCTCTAATGGCCTTGACAACAATATCACACTTTTGAATAGAAAGAAATCACACATTGAACACACCTCCACCCAAATCGAATATGAGCACGCTTCTTTCTCCAATGAATACATCATGGAAGCCATAAGTTATAGCTGTGGCCATTGGATTGATAATTGTTCGCAAGACATTGAGGCCTGCAATCTTACCAACATCCTTTGTGGCCCTCTTCTGTGCATCATTAAAATAAGCATGCACAATACAATAACCACATTCTTCACCTCACATTAAAATAAGTAGCATGGATGAGATATCTTTAGGTGCAAATAACTCTCTCTCTTAGGTCCCTCCCACTCTACCTCTCTCTGTCATGTCTCTCCCACTCCTTGTATCTCTCTCTAAGGTCTCTCCCTCCCACCCTAACTAGATAACTCTCTCTCACCCTCTCTCCCTCCCTCCAACTCTCTCTTGGGTATCTCTCTCTCTCCCACTCTCTCCCACTCTCTCCCTCTCAAGTCTCTATCTCTCTCTCTCTCCCTCTCCCTCTTAGGTCTCTCTCTCCATCTCTCTCTCAAGTTCCTCCCACTCTTTCCCTCCCTCCCTCCCCCTCTCTCTCTTAAGTCTCTATCCCTCCCTCTTAGGTCTTTCTCTCTTTCTCTCTCTCCCTCTCACTCTCAAGTCCCTCCTACTCCCTCTCTCTCTCTCAGGTATCTCCCTCCCTCTATCTTTCTCTCTCTCTCAAGTATCTCTCCCTCCCTCTTTCTATCTCTTCCTCTCACTCTCAGGTGCCTTCCACTCCCTCTCTCTTAGGTCTCTCTCTCTCTCTCAAGTCTCTCCCTCCCTCTATCTTTCTATCAGGTCTCTCCCATTCCCTCTCTCTCTCAAGTCTCTCCCTCCCTCTATATTTCTCTCTTAGGTCTCTCCCACTCCCTCTCTCTCCCTCTCCCCCCCTCTCTCCTCTCAAGCCTCTCTCTCTCTCTCTCTCCCTCTCAAGCCCCTCTCTTTCTCTCCCTCCTCTCTCTCTCTCCTCTCTCTCACTCTCTCTCAGTCCCTCCCTCCCTCTCTCTCTCATTAGGTCTCTCCTCCCACTCTCTCTCCCTCTCTCCCTCTCAAGTCTACCTTTTTCTTTCTCTCCCTCTCCCTCTCCCTCTCTCTCAGGTCCCTTCCACTCCCTCCCTCTCTCAGGTCTCTCCCTCTCAAGTCTCTCTCTATCCAACCCCCCCTATCTCTCTCCCTCTCTCTCTCCTTTCAAGTCTCTCTCTCCCTCTCACTCTTAGGTTCCTCCCACTCTCTCTCTCTTAGGTTTATCTCTCTCTCTCTCAGGTCTCTCCCTCCCTCCATATTTCTCTCTCAACACACACTCTCTCTCCCTCTCCCTCCCTCTCTCGCTCTCAAGCCTCTCTCTCTCCCTCTCAAGTCTCTCTCTTTCTTTCTCTCCCTCTCATGTCTCTCTCTCTTAGGTCTCCCCCACTCCCCCTCTCTCTCTTTTTATCTCCCTCCCTCTCTCTCACATCCCTCCCACTCCCTCTCTCTCTTAGGTCTCTCCCTCTCAAGTCTCCCTTTCTCTCTCTCTCCCTCTCTCTTAGGTCTCTCCCACTCCCTCTCTCTCAAGTCTCTCACTCTCTCCCTCTCAAGTATCTCTCTCTATCCACCCCCCTCTCTCTCTCTCCCTCTTAGTTATTTCTCTCTTTCTCTCTCTCCCTCTCACTCCCAGGTCCCTCCCACTCTCTCTCTTAGGTCTCTCCCTCCCTCTATCTTTCTCTCTCAAGAATCTCTCTCCTCCTCCTCCTCTCTCTCAAGACTCTCTCTCTCTCTCAGGGATCTCTCTCTCCTCTCAAGTCTCTCTCTCTCTCTCTCTCTCTCTCTCTCTCTCTCTCCTCTCAGCTCTCTCCCCTCCCCTCTCTCTCTCTCTCTCTCTCTCTCTCTCTCTCTCTCTCTCTCTCTCTCTCTCTCTTTCTCTCCCTCTCTCTCTCTCTCTCCCTCTCAACTCTCTCTCTCCCTCCCTCTTAGGTCTCTCTCTCTTAGGTCCCTCCCACTCTCTCTCTGGTCTCTACCTCCTACTCTCTCACCTTCTAAGGTCTCTCTCTCCCTCTCTTCCTCTCAAGTCTCTCACTCTATCCCTCTCTCTCTCTTCCTCTCTTCCTCTCTCCCTCCTTCTCCCCCTCTCCCTCTCAAATCTCTCTTTCTCTCTCTCCCCTCTCAGGACCCTCTCTCTCCTCTCTCCTTTGATCTCTCCCTATCAAGACTCTCTCTCTCTCTCCCTCTCTCTCAGGTCTCTCTCTCTCCCTCTCAAGTCTCTCCCACACAAACTCTCTCTCCCTCTCAAGTCTCACTCTCTACCTCCCTCTCAGGTCTCTCTCTCAAGTCTCTCCCACACAAACTCTCTCTCCCTCTCAAGTCTCACTCTCTACCTCCCTCTCAGGTTTCCCACACACACTGTCTATCTCTTTCCCTCTCTCTCTCTCAAATCTCTCTCCCCCTCCCTCTCATGCCTCTCCCTCTCAAGTCTTTATCTCTTTCTCTATCTCCCTCTCTCTCTCTCTCAAATCCCTCCCACTCCCTCTCTCTCAAGTTTCTCTCTTAGGTCTCTCCCTCCCTCTATCTCTTGTGAATTGGCCACACATCAATAAATATATAATATATACTATCTATTAAATATATTATATAATTTATATAAAATATTATATAATATTAATATAATATATAATATAATAATATAAAATATAATAATATAATAATATAATAATATAATAATATAAAATATAATAGTATAATAATATATAATATATAATATATAATATATAATATAATACATAATATATAATAAATAATATAATACATAATATATATAATATATTAATATATTAGTATATTAGTATATTAGTATATTAGTATTATTAAAATATTAAATATTATGTATTATAAATAATACAACTAAGAGATATCCATTTTGAACGGATATCCTTTTTTTCTTACAAAATTATTAGGCTCAGGATTTGGTTTGGGATTGCCAAACATGGAAAATCAACCCAAAAAATGTGTTTACAAAATTTTCTTAGTTTTTTGAACTTTGTCCTTATGGCTAACGACTCTTTTTTTATCCGAATTTCATGAAAAGAAAAGGATTTATAGAAAATATATTCAACTTTCCAACAATATAAGATATACCTTATTTTGAATTTAGTAAATAATTATTATTGATTTTCTATATACATTATGACTAAAGTCTTGATTGATAGGCTAATTGAAAAACTTCTACAACTTTCAAAATATTTCACATTTTTCGAATCTAAAAGACGTGTCACATTCTATGCTTCACATACTATAAGATAAAAAAAACTTGAATTTCATAAATTTTTGATAAGTTATGGTGATTAGATAAACACTTTTTAATAATTCTGAATGTTCTAATAAAAAAATCATAACTAATTATTTACATGCAAAAAGAATTACGAAAAAAAAATTCAGCACATCCAAGCATGTGCCCTCTACATATATTGAAAGTTTCAGAAAAAAATAATTATTTTTTTCTTGTACTTAGGGTGGTCAGACATACATTTTACTTCTTATCTTTTTCCTAAAAAAAATGTACCACTGCATTGAAATTTCAAATTTTCACAAAATAGGTTTATGTTTTTCCAAAAAAGGACTAGTAGCCTAGAAACTACATTCAATTTGCTACAAGTTTTGTTCTTACATATTTTTCAAATTACGTTAATAACCTATTCAATTTTTTATGTTAAGTTGCCTAACTCTGTTTTTCTGAATTTTCATTGCCATTTAGGAGTCTAGTTTTGACCCCCATGATTCTGCACATACCTAGTACTAAATTTTCAAGAAAAAAAATAAAAAAATAGGTGTTTGTCCAACCACCCTAATGGGGAGAAAAAATAAATATTTTATTCTAAATATTTCAATAAAAGTAGAGGACACATTCCTGGATGTGATGCATATTTTTTGTAATTTATTTACAGGTAAATATTTATTTATGAATTTTAGTAGGGTGATCCCATAATGCTGGTTTACAATTTCTGAGAGATTATGATTTTTGCTGAAATCACATATTTTTAGAAATATAATGATTTAAGGCTTAAAAGAGTTCCATATTAAGGATTCTAATTGAAGAGGGTTCGATCAAACCACCTTAGATCAAACCCCTTTGGATAGAACCCCGCTAGTATTAAACCATACCTATAACGAAGTCTCCTTTACACCTATCAAAATGCTGATAAAAAATCACTTTTGATTTACCTTTTGGGGGATCAAATGAATTCATTTAAAATTTATTTTTTGTAAGCATGTAGTCCTTATTATAAGCTTCCCAAAAAGTATAATTTTAAATAAATTTAATTTTATTAGTATATATATTTTTTATTTCTTGTGAATGTAGGTTTTTCATAAAAAATCAAGCTCTCTTTTCTACACAGGTGGAAAAATAGCAGATTATCAATTTTTTTTTTGAAAAATATTAGTGCGCTATATTTTGAAATCCTTGATCCAACAAAAAATAAAACTTTGAATTTCAATACATACAAAAAAGTTATGTTGTATACAGTCCGCTTATGTTTCAATTGTAATTGGTTTGACTTCGAAACTTGATTAAGGAAAATATATTCAATAAACCACTATGAAACCAAATGAAAGTGCTAGATATCATAGTTACATATCAAATTTGAAAAAAATAGAATTTTATCCTTCATGGAAAAAACGTTATGTTGTATATACGGTGAGCATCACTCCTTAAAAATGGTGTTTATTGAAAAAAAAATAGTTTTTGAAGGAGATGGAAAAAAAGTGCAATTTGATTCCAATTTTTTTGAAAAAAATATATTTAGAATCTACAGATAAAATGTCACAAATCACAAGTTTACATCATCCTCAAATTACTCATGGTTTATCCGCTATAGGTTCTCGAAAGTGAAGATTTAGTTAGAAAAATTTAGTTCAGTGTCCAGTTTGGCCAAAAATTGTAAACCAGTATTGTGGGATCACCCAGTAGGAATTTTTAAAAGTATTAAAAAACCATTTTTCCGGCTAGCCTAACTTGGTCAAAAGATTATTATTATTTTTTTTTAAACTATAGTTTGTAAAGCATAGTGTGTGATGCATCTTTTGGATTCAAAAAATGTTTAACCGTTTAAAAGTTATAAATGTTTTTCAATTAGCCTATCAATCAAGAATTTAGTTAGAATGTATGTAGAAAATCAATATTAATTATCTATTTAATTCCAAATAAGGCATATCTTATATTTTTGGAAAGCTAACAATTTTCTCTATAAACCCTTTTCGCTTTATCAAATTTGGATAAAAAAAAGTGGTCAGCCACTTTTATGTCATATAGCCATTGTTTGGCTCCCCATGATCCTACACTGACCCATAAATAACAAAAAAATACATCTTTTATATTTCATGTTTGAGGTACTTGGAAACTTGAAACCTTGGTGGAGGTTATGAGTTCTTAGTTCTTGGGAATACTTTGTTGAATTTAGGTCTCTTTCAACAACTTCATATTTGTAAAAGCCTAGCCACCTAGTTAGAGCTCTTTCAAAAGTCTTCATAAAAAAATTGTGTCAGCACATAGAGCCTAGATGGGAACGAACCACTATCAAGAACATTGGGTGGTTTTGGAGCCATGCCAAAGCTCCAACACCTTGAAATGAATGTCTTAACCTTGTTGAAACTCTGGACACTCTGAAGAACATGGATTGTTTTTAGTAGTTGAAACCTATAATAGAGAAAAAAGGAACCAATCTTTTACTTGAACTTCAAAAGTTAATTTTTTTTGTCAAGGACCAACAAGGTTGTTAAAACCTTGTTAGTACAACAATAACATTTAAAATAGCCAATTTTTCTCATTGTTTTGATTCTTAGTGAAACCACATTGTTCTTTAACCACCATAATATTTTGAAAAATAACACTTTCCTTTTATTTCCCTTATCTTTGTCATTTTTTCACACATTGAGATTGATGTTGAGGGTTTTTAGTTTTGGGGGAACCTAGAACCATCAATATTTACATAAAATAGTACGTGTCAAATTTCAGAAGAAACGATTCTAGTAGGAACCAATAGAAGTCTGGTGTGTACTTGGAGTGGGGAGGAAGCAATAAATATAAATTTAGATTGTTGAGGCTTGGGTCATAAGCCATAATGGGAATTTGAAATTGAGGTTCCAAGTCTAGACTATAGTTTGAAGTTTATTGAGTACTTAGGAGGTTGTGATAAAGAAGGGAAATGAAATCGATGTTGAATGTTGTGGTTGTGTTGCTGATATGTGGTTTTCATTGATGTCAACACTATTAGCATTGGTTTTTCTGAAGGCTATATATGTTGAAGATATTGAGAAAATTGTAATAAATATATTATAGGTAGCCAGTGAAGCTGAGAAGGTTAGAGTGATGGAAAGTTGTGTTTGTAGATGATCAAGTGGCACACACTAAAGGGTTTGTTGCTGAGCTTATCTAGTATGTTGTCCAAAATTTTTAGTGGTATGCATCAAGAATTGAGAAAGTTATGATGATCTATGTTACTACAGTTATTCAGTTACTGTAGCAAGTGTTTTTGGAAGATGAGATTACAATTCTAGTGAATTTGGTTGTTGCGTATGTTTATGAGATGATCAGTAATGTTTCTAGATCGTGATGTATCAGTTTAGTATGTCTGCATTGATCGACGTGTTCATGGTTGAAGATCTTTCCTTGTGTATTCAAGTTTTCCATGTTCTTGGGCGACATGATGGTGATAGCGCATTGCGGATCCTTACAGATTAATACTTTATTGTTTAGTGTGCTCGAGGATGTTGATTTAGGTCTTTTCTATGTTGTGACCGACTTAGGTTGGTGTGCATTAAGAATTGTTCATGTATTGATGCCAACAAGTTGTAATTCATTTATTTTGTGGCCGAGATAATTGTTGATGTAAATCCATGTAGTGGATATATAAGAGCAATTGTCTCTTCATTGTACGTGTGTGTGGTGTGTGCATGAGAGTGTGTATGCTCGGTGTATGTGTGTGGATGTGTGAATAAAGATCAAATCATCTGAATGCAGAGCAGAGTGCGAAGAAGGTTGAGTGAAGTATATTTGTACCTAATTGGAACTGTAATTAGGCTTGTGAAGAAGCTAATTTATTAGTTCATGTTCATTAGATAGATTTAATCTAATTGTTCTATGTAAGGCATTGAGCCTTCCCTTTGAGTAGTGAGCTCTAGGCAGTGTACCTGAATGCAAGTGCATTATTTATTCATTCTTCATTATACTTTTAACAGGGTACAATCTTCTGGACTAACATCCACCGTGGTTTTTCCCCTTAACAGGGTTTCTAGGTATAAAATCTTGGTGTTCATGTGTCTCTGATGTTTTATTGATTTATTCTTGCACTGTTAATGATTAGATCTGAGATTAAAGGTTGATTAATGTTGAATAAGTTTGATTTTGGTAACAACTGATTCACCCCCCCCTCTTAGTTGTCTATCCTTGTTTTGCCAATAATCAAAACCTTGGCATTATAAGTTCCAATAAGGGCCTAAGGTTTACAAGGGATCATTTTAATATATGTTGGGAGTGGAATTTGAGAGGAAATGGTAACTTAGAACATATGGTTTTAGGTTTTAGTTAGGACCTGGGGTCTATAGGGAATTAAAACTAAATATTTAAGGGGAAGGCATGGCATGGGAGGAAACTCAAACTTAGAACCTAGGGTTCCAAGTCCCAATGGAGGCTCAAACATTGCCAAGAAACCAAAGGTATAAAATTTAAGAATACAAAATTAGAGATGAATAGTGGCACAAAGACATATTTGGACCCAAATATGAAATATTTTATAAATTTTTACAAGGCCCTAATAGTTTCTCTAGTTGGGGATGGGTTCCTCTTGTAGGAATTGCAAGAATATAGATCTTTGAGTAGACCATAAAATTTTGACTAAAAAAAACATAACACAAGATTGGAATGATAACACACCATTATGACCAAGTAAAGAATAATCAAAATATGAAAGATATAGCTTTGAACTCACATGTCAAAATAATGAAACTTCATTACATAAGGGAAAATTAATGATTTAGATGATGACCATGTATGGACCTAGCTCAAGTAATTCTCCATCTAGAACCATGAGATGGTATACCTTTTAAATTTCATTTCTTAGCTACTCCATAAGTCCCAAGCAATAACGGGCCAAATTTTCCATGTTTTCCCTTGTCTTTGAACTTGGAATTTCATAAAATAACCATACCATTGACCTATAAATCCCTTGGTGATGTCCTATTATCAAATATGTGCTTCATTATTTATGTATACTAGTGTTTTCCTTGATTTTCAATTTTTTTCACATTTGACCTAAAAATTTGAAGTACTTAAAGATTTAACCTTAAAAAGGTCAGTAATATGAAATGCAGTACTTCTAGTCTAGTTTCAAAATATACAATTTATTTTAATACCTATATGATACAAATTGATTTTCAATAGGAAATTCGAAAAAATCACTATTTAATGTCACTTTTTCAAGACCATACCATGCATGTGTACGCCAATCATATTTTGACCTAAATAAAAGTATTTTCTAAATCCTTTTGGGAAAAGATTTGTAAGACATTAAATATTGTTCAAGATATATTTTTAGAATATTTTATTAATTTTATATTAGTTATAATTGTTATTTTGATAACCCCTCATGTATGTCACACATAAGATGACCTGAAATTATCTTCTTTTTTTTTTTTCAAATTGAAAAGAATTTTTGAACATTGTTCACTTTTTTTAAAATTATTTAGTAAAATTTATTAAAATAATAAAGAAACCTATTATTTCAAGTTTATGGACCAGTTTCATAAAAAAAAAAAATTAAACTAGAAAAAATAATATAATTATAAAAAAAATTACATATTTGAAATCTACACAATCTCATATATAATGGGTTTTAATCAAAAAATTCTACAAAAAACATCTTCAAACATATGTCCAATGTCACTCTTTTCTACTAATACTGGCATGACCTTCAAGTTGTAGGTCAAAGAATGTCCAAAGCTAACTGTCGGCTCCCCAAACCTTTTTTTGAACCCAAAACCCATAGTAGAAACTGGGCTAGAAATTGAAATTTTTAGAAAGATGATCCTATTTAGTATTTTTTAGCATTTTAAGCCTTTATGAAATAGGATCCTATTTCTAGAATGAGATCCCATTTTGTAGAAATGGGATCCTTTTTATAGAAAATAGGATTCCACTTTTGGCTCAGGGTCTTAAAGAGAAATGGTATCCCATTTCCTAAATAACGAATCCCATTTTTTTTTTCTCGATTTCGAGATTTTGGTTATGTCCAAAACTTTTGCAAGATGTGGAATCATCTTCTTCCTTTCCCCCAAAAATTGATATATAAGCAATTCCATGTTGATAAGAATTCTACCCTCTAATCCATTATCAATTCAAATAGACTGCTTTCAATTACTTGTTTTAAATTAATTCTATGAGCCAAGAGAGCATACTTCAAATTGTCATCCAATCTCTTCTTATTTTAGTCCAATTTTCTTCTTGTAATATTCATTTTGGACTTTATTTATTGACTCAACCTATCCATTGATTTAAGGGTGCTATGCTAATGAATGAACCAGATTTATGCTAAACTTGGAGCACATATTCTGCATACCCCAAGATCTAAAGCACATTGCATTAAATAAGTTTGTTGAAAACACAAAAATGTTGAGGTGGGTGGGGGGGTGCATCAACATATACTAAAACTTAAACAAATCCATTTGCTTATTAAACATCAAATCATATTAACTAAAAGAAGAACATAGATGAAAACATGCACCACACAAGGACACCAAGAATTTTACATGGAAAACCCAATGAGGGAAAAACCATGGTGAGAGTTAACTCACAATATATGAAGCTCACTACTTACAAAAATAATTTTTTTATTTAAGGCTCAGTACCTAAGGATTTGCAGGATAAGGTGCACAACCCTAGGGCATGATACATGGACCAAATAAAGAGGCTCACTGCCTAATAGCAAGATACATAAAAATTAAATGAAAGTATGGACATGAATTTCTATAAAAGAAGCATCTAACATACACTGATGTTGCATTCCCTTTTTCATACAATTACTCCATCATACTGACTTCACACACTTCATATTCAACATACTACATACACTATCCTCTAGATATATTCACAAATGATTTTTTATTTTATAAATACCCTCTACAATAACTTAAAACTCCAATAAACTCAGCTCAAATATGACCTATAAAATGAAACATGTGGTACTACATAGGTCGGTTTCAAACATATAAATTATGAAGTGAAATAAGTTGCGGATCACATGTGGTATAATAGGGCCCAAAATCATCACGACACATCCATCAAGGAAAAAATAACTAATCAAGATCAACCACAAATGAAGGAAACTAGATTGTTGGCTCGAAAAACATCAACACCACCAAAATTGCCAATTGTTCATCTTTACACCACCAAGGAGAAACCAAAAGCATCATAAGGACCAAGATGTGAATAAATTAAGTAATAAAAAAATCCTTACAACCTTCTCCTGAAGAATTTGATCCACATGCTGGCACAAATGAAAAAACCCATTGAACATATAAGAAGAGAGCATCCTGAACTGACTGTGACACATCAACACTTAGGATATTGCATTGGGATTCACCAAAACATTTTTTAAAAATATTGAAGAACCCATACGCCTCTTTGAATATATCCCCAAGTTTTCACAACTAGATATCAATCACTCTAGAGGAATGTGGAGCAAACTAGAGAACATTTAAGACTCTTAACTCTTTTATTTTACAATCCAAAGAACTATTACATATAAATCTTGCTATAGAAATTTTTATGACATGAAATTATGGGAATAACCACTTTATTGGTTGCTAAAATTAACTTCAGAACTACACAACTAGATCATGTAATGCAGAGGAGTGTAGACTTAAAAATAGAGTCACAAACTTAGGAAAGTATGTAGTTTTTACCTTAGACAATCATGCTTTCTTCCAAACTAACTTGCTTATAATGATCCCATGTCTCCATATGAGTCAAACCATCTCACTCAAATATTCCACTCTTAATCTACCTCTAATCATTTATCATCCCCTTCAACTTCTATACAAAGTCTTTCTACAAACATGACCTCAAGTTGACATCAATGACAACATATATTACCAACAATCTCGACCTTTGTCATTGATGACAATACACATTTATTTATAATTATTCTCTCATCCTTTCTTCTCTTCCAACTAATGAGGCAATCATTAACACACTCTCCTGTTTCACATCAAGGACAAAGGAAAAAACATATTCTACTTATGACAACCCAAAAATGTATAAACTCACCCTTACTATATGTAGTTAGTTTCTACAAAAAATACACTCTCCTGAGATGGAGATACCCCAAAAATTGATGCAATATATCTTCAAAAAAGAAGATACATCAATCCTCCACAAAACTATACAAATAAAAAAAATTATTATCTATACTTTTGTAACTCCCTTGTAGGGTAGAATGTTTTTTTAAATTACTTTAAGGTATGTCAAAGTTGCAACCCAATTTTCTTTTGTTGAGGTAAGAATATTTTTTTGACATTAAAACTACATGTACAAACCCTCAACCTCATCCACATTTCTTGGATACTTCATCTTTTGATCAACCTTTTCTGCTTTAGGAAGCAACCTAGATGGTGAAGCAAGTCTCAAGTTGACTATTTCCCTTAAGTGACCAAACTATTTCTTTATTTATTCTCTTTGATCCCAAGGTAATAACAACTACGAATGAAGATTTTCTATTTGATCTCTATTTGATCCATCCATATCCTTTGATTGATCATATATCCTAGTCATTTGTGTGATCTATGACTCAATGGAGTCAATTAATAATATCAAGTTTTCACAATCCATATCGTTTAATGTTACAACAATTTCTATATTAGATTGTAATGTATGGAGCTAAATATATCAGAATATTCAATTGAAAATAAATTTAATTAGTTCACACAATCTACTGGAAAACATACTACATAGGAAAACTACTTCTTACAACAAAGATTGAACCTCTGGTTTACAACTTGCAACCTGCAACTTCAAATTAAATTATTCTTGTAGATGGAATTACTATCAATCCAAAAGTAAAATGGGCTATAGCAAGCCCTTACAAGACTCTTGGTAATCATAATAAAAAAATATTTGTAATCAACAATCAATGCTTTACAACAAAGCTTCTCTCCAACACCTACAACAACAAACTGCTCTCAACAATCACACTCTTCAATCTATAACTACCGGTGATGTTTATGCCATTGTGAAACATTCTTCAATCTACAACAACACCATTGAAGCCCTTCTTGGAGGAATTCTATGCCCTCTTTGTTTCTTCCTCTATAATTTGGAAAACATCTTTCAAAATGAAGTTAATTTTCATTTACACAAGCTGTTGTCTAAATGAAATGAAATACAAATTCATTTAGTTTTAATTTCATCTCATTCCAACCCACTCTTAGGAAAATCAACTCTTAACTAAAATGAATAAAATAATATTTTCAAATCTCCAGACCTGTCAAATATGGAAGAAAGTGCTTTAAGGACTTTTTTGCTTTCATGAATAAAACAAATATAGTTTTTCCCAATCTTGGCATCCACCTTCAAGATGCCTATTTTTTAGGAGTTGTGGAATTCAAAATTTGGAGTTACAAGTCAATTTGGTGGTCTCCCAAAAACCCAAGCCTCAATTGCTTTTTCTGGATTTTTTGCTTTCAAGGCGGATTCTCCAAATATCCTATTATCTTATCTTCTTCAAATGTATTCCAAACTTCAAATTCAAATTTTCAACATGGCATAACATCCAAATGCACATAAAAATATGAATTTCACAAGACAAAATATGAAATTCAACTCACACAAAAAATTTCAATTAAAATCATACACCTTTTGTTGACACAGGATAGCCAATATGCCATGGATGCTCTTGCATCAGATTGTGTGAGAGTTTTTTGCATCAACATCCAGATCACACTTTATGATCCATCATCAGGATGAAAGAGCTCAAGGAGAAAAGTGGTTATAGTTGTAGTGTAATACCCCTCCATTTTTCTTCTTGTTTGGGTTGCAGCTACTATGATACTATGCTATGCTTGTGTTGCTTATGCTTTGATGTTATATTTAAAGTTTATAATGAAATTTAATTTAGTTAAATTTTAATCTCAAAAAGGGTTGAATTTAGTTATTAAATAATTAAAATGAATTAATTAAGTTTGTTGGATTAAATTAAATTAAATTAAATTAAATCAAGAGAAATTGAAATTGTATTTTAAATTCAATTTGGGTTTTCGAAAATAGAAAAGAAAAGAAATATCTAATTCTCTACTTTGCATGCAAAAGGGAATTAGGGTTGTGTGGTGGGGCATTACACATGGTATTAGAGCCTAGGTTTAAACATTGGGTGCTCTGGGATTATGATGTACCCATTAAGCTTAGTTGCATAAGTTTTTAAGAGTACCTTGTCTAATACCCTTTTGTGTCTGTGTAGGAGTATGCCTCCTGGACGCAGATGAGGGAGAGGACATGGACGTGGCTAGGTAGGTGGTTGAGTGGAGAGTCAGCATGACTCGCCACCTCATGTGCCACATATACCAGAGCAGGAGGAGCATCAGGCTTCATAGAATGGTCCAGGAGGTGGTGGTGGACAGTTAGATCCTCTTAGGGTCGAAGCTGCACATAGAGCCTTCGAGGAGGCTATGGCATTATTGGGTCCGAGACAAGAAGTACCTGTGGTTAACCTTGTGGTTGGGACAGTTATAGCTCAGTCTGATATGTTAGTAGTAAACTATATGAGGGATTTGATTCATTCGCAGCCACCTTGATTTGATGGAATAGGCACCAGTCTAGAGGCCAAAACTTGGTTGATAGGTCTTGACTGATTTTTTTCCATGCACCCGTTTGATAGTAACACTAAAGCACGGTGCGCAGTTATTCATCTATGAGGATTTGCAGCCGCTTGGTGGAAGCTAGAGGAGAAAAAGCTCCATATAGACATGAGTACAATGTCTTGGGAAATCTTTCTTGAGTGGTTTAGAGCCTGCTTTCTCTCTGATCATTGGCATCAACGTAGAGGTGATGAGTTCCATGCCATATGACAGTTAGCCATGATGATAGATCAGTATGAGAGGTGATTCTACAAACTTAAATAGTTCATAGGAATAGGAGATGATGAGGGAATGCTTGTGCAACATTTCATCAGGGGCTTAAACACCCGTATTAGTGGTGGTGTATGGGTCTTTGAACCCAATTCTATGGAGATAGTTGTGGAGAAGGCACGGTTGGCAGAGGAGAACCTGACTATGGCACTGGGAGGTCATACAGGTGTTAGTATTGGTAGTGGTACAGGAGCTGGGACTAGTGCTCAAGGGGGACAGACACAGGGAGCTATGCCTCCTAAGACTCAGCAGGTATCAGTATAGGGCAGTCAGCAGCAGTCATTTCAGGGGAAACAAAAAGGTTTCTAGCAGGGATAGGGTAGCAGGAACTGGAGGTGCATGAAGCATTTCAATGCTGAGCAACCCACTCAGAGTGCCCAGTCCACTTTTGGAGGTAGTGTACATTAGTCTAGTGCACTAACAGGAGGCAGAGGTTATGGTAGAGGCACATGTTGCTTCTCTTGTGGTCAGCAGGGCCATATTGCTAGGATGTGTCCCAATAAGGGCACGTCAACATTTATGCAGAGACCAGCAGCGTTAGAGTCGACAGTGGGAGATGCTGGCAGAGGCCATTGTGTGTTCGTAGTGGTTGATAACCACCAGGCAGAGCACCAGGGTACTATGGTAGAGACTTATGGTATGTTATTGGGTAACCCTGTTACTATTATTTTTGATTCAGGAGCATCTGACTCCTTCATTTCTTCATCGATAGTGTCACATTGCAAACTGGGAGCCGTAAGGCAAGCTGATAGGTGGCAGGTAGAGTTAGCATCCAGTGTGAAGGTTGCATCGCATTCTATAGTACTTGACTGTAGGTTGGAGATTGGACCACTTCTTACTACCTTAGATATTTGGGTTATACCATTGGGATCCTATGATGTTGTCATAGGTATGGATTGGTTAGAGGCTCACCGAGCAGTTATTAATTGTCGACGTAAGTCGATTCGGTGCATTAATGCATCTGGTGGAGAGGTGGATATTATATGAGTTCAGAGATTGATATCTTTGAGGATCATCTCAGCTATGCAGTTGAGGAGATGTGTTCATTGTGGATGTCAATTGTTTGCAGTTACAATTGAGGACTTGGGTTTAGGAGATGGAGAGGATAAGGTATCTCTTGATAGTCATCTTGTTTTTCAGAAGTTCACAGATGTATTTCCTGATGACATTCTAGGGATGCCACCGAGGAGAGATATAGATTTTAAGATTGATTTAGTACCTAGATTGGAGCCTATTTCATGAGCACCTTATTGCATGACTACTCAAGAGCTGAAAGAGCTTCGCTTGCAGTTGGAGGAGTTATTAGAGAAGGGATTTATTCATCCTAGTGTTTCTCCTTGTCGAGCACCTGTCATCTTCGTGAAGAGGAAGGACGGTTCACTTTGGTTGTGCATTGATTATCGGCAGTTGAACAAGGTAACGATCAAGAATCGTTATCCACTTCCTAGAATTGATGACTTGTTTGACCAAGTCAAAGGTGCTACCATATTTTTGAAGATAGAACTTAAGTCAGGATACCATCAGCTCCATATTTTTGACGCAGATATCCATAAGAGGACGTTTCAGATGTGGTATGGTCACTACGACTTCACTATGGTACCATTCGGGTTGAAAAATGCGCCATTCGTGTTCATAAGTTTGATGAATGGAGTATTTTTCACGTACCTTGATAGGTTTGTTCTTGTGTTTCTTGATGATATATTGATATATTCTAGGATAGTAGAGGAACATGAGGAGCATTTGCGATAGGTTCTGTAGTGTTTGCGAGAAAACCAACTTTACACCAACTTGTCAAAATGCAAGTTTTTTAAGTCTGAGATCAAGTATCTTGGTCATGTGATCTCAGGAGAGGGAATATCTGTGGATCCTTCAAAGATTCAATCTATTCTTGATTGGCCTGCACCCATGAATGTGGCAGAGATCTGTAGTTTTATAGGGCTTGCAGGATATTACAGGAGGTTTGTGCAGAGTTTTTCCAGGATAGGTCATCCTATCACTTCTCTTCAGAGGAAAGGGAAGAAGTTTGGATGGACAGAGCAGTGTGAGTCAGTTTTTCAAATTCTTAAGGATAAGCTGACTAGTGCACTGATTTTAGCGATACTTGATCCCACAGGAGACTTTGTGGTTTGTACAGACGCATCCTTAGAGGGCTTAGGTGCAGTTCTGATGCAGGAGGGATGAGTGATAGCTTATGAGTCACGTAAGCTTAAGGATCATGAACTTAATTATCCCACTCATGACCTTGAGTTAGCGGTAGTAGTCCATGCATTGACTAGATGGAGACACTTTTTACTCGGGCACAAGTTTGAGTGACATAGCAATCACAAGATCCTGTAGTACATTTTCACTCAGCCGAACCTTAACGCTAGACAAAGGCATTGGATGGAGTTTCTTTGTGAGTATGACTTTGAGGTTAAGTATATTTAGGGAAAAGAGAATGTTGTAGCTGATGCACTCAGTAGACGTAGGCATGAGATATCCGAGATGACTCTTATGGTAGATTTACGGAGTCAGATTCTTGCTACTCTTCTAGCAGACAGTTGGTACCAGGATGTGAGAGCAGAGATTGAGGCAAGTAGACCTTTTGAGGGAAGATTTACAGGTTATTCACTTGAGTCAAATGGGTTACTTAGACATTCAAAGTGTATTTATGTTCCTTTAGTAGGTGACCTTCATTCTTTGGTTTTGACCGAGGCTCATCGTGCACCTTATTCAACCCATCCTAGGGTGAAGAAGATGCACGTAGATCTACACCAGTTGTATTTCTAGCCAAGATGAAGTGGGATATTGTAGACTTTGTAGCGAGATGTTTGGAGTGTCAACGGGTGAAGGCTAAACACCAACATCCAGTAGGGATTCTACAACCACACCTTGTACCTAAGTGGAAGTGGGATATTATCTCATTGGACTTCATTGTTGGTTTACCCAACTCCTCATGACGACATGATGCTATTATGGTGACAATCGATAGGTTGACGAAGGTGGCACACTTCTCACCTATGCGTGCTTCCTATAATGCATCATCAGTTGCTAGAGTGTTCATGGAGGATATTGTGAGGTTGCATGGTATTCCACGTTGGATTATTTCTGACAGGGATCCAGTGTTTACTTTAGCTTTGTGGACATTATTACAACATGCTATGGGGACACAGTTGAACTTTAGTTCAACATATCACCCTGAGACAGTTGGACAGACTGAGAGGGTTAATCAAATCCTCGAAGACATGTTACGCATGTATGTCATGGATCAGCAGACATGATGGGAGGATTATCTTTATCTAGTGGAGTTTTCTTATAATAATAGTTACCAGAGTTCCATTGGCATGGCACCTTTTCAGGCCTTGTATGGACGTCCTTGTCATACTCCTCTTAGTTGGGATCAATTGGAGGATAGAGTGTTATTGGGACTAGAGATGTTGCAGGATATGGAGTAGTAGGTGGATCAGATTAGAGAGCAACTGGTAGCAACACAGGATAGGCAGAAGAAGTATGCGGATGCGCATAGAGTGGATCATCAGTTTTCTGTCAGTGACAGAGTATTCTTGCGGGTGCGTCCGTGAAAGAGTCCTATCCGATATGGAAAGGGTTCTAAGTTGGTTCCTTGCTTTGTCGGGCCTTTCGAGATACTCGAAAAGATTGGTCCAGTTTCTTATCGACTTGCTTTACCACCCAGTCTTGCACGTATTCATGACGTTTTTCATGTTTTAGTTCTTCGACCTTATCATCCAGATGTTACTCACGTCCTTGATTGGAATTCTTTACAGGTAGAGGAGGGGCAACTGGCTTTGGAGCCCGTGGCCATAATGGAGCGTAGAACACTCACTCTTCGAGGGCGAGATATTGATCAGGTCAGAGTTTAGTGGAATCCCAGGGATGATACTTCATCCACCTGGGAGGATGCAGTTAGGATGAGGGAGTTATATCCCTACTTGTTTGCAGGCTTCCAGGAGTAAGCCTGGTCTTTGGGGGGGAGAATGTAATACCCCTCTGTTTTGCTTCTTGTTTGTGTTGCAGCTACTATGATATTGGACATACCTTGTTTTTTTTGTTTTGATCGCTACTATTGAGTGACAATTATTATTGTGTGATGTGGTTATCTGATTATTGTTTCACATGCATAATGGATTATTGATGTTAGTAGAGTTAGCATGAGATATTATTATTATGTGATTATTGATTATGATGTAATGTCAGTCTTTGATGAGTGGATTTGTGAAGAGGACGGTTTCACATCACTTGCTTGTGAGCACCTTGCGAATCCATGATTTCTTCTTCACGGTGTGTATTATATGTTGGATATACTGTATTATGTTGTTTACTTGGTTTCAGGTTGCAGGTACATGACATCGACTCCATCTGGTCTCACAGGTTTGAGCATGTCGATCCAACAGTTAAGTTGAAAGGGAGATAGTAGCTAGGTAACATGTGTCAGGTCTACGCCCTAGCCTTAGTGTGTCATTAGTCTTGATTAGTGAGTCATGTTTACTTGATTTAATGTTATATGATTCTATTAGATGCATTATTGTTAGATTAATGTTTAGAATAATTGCATTGGAAGAAGTAGTGATTATTTTAATATCAAATTAAAATTATGCTTTGATGTTATATTTAAAGTTTATAATAAAATTTAATTTAGTTAAATTTTAATTTATTTAATTAATTAAATTTTAATCTCAAAAAAGGTTGAATTTAGTTATTAAATAATTAAAATGAATGAATTAATTTTATTGGATTAAATTAAATTAAATTAAATCAAGAGAAATTGAAAGGAAATTGAAATTGTATTTTAAATTCAATTTGGGTTTTCGAAAATAGAAAAGAAAATAAATATCTAATTCTCTACTTTGCATGCAAAAGGGAATTAGGGTTGCATGGCGGGGCATTACATGTAGAGCAACAATAACCTAAATAGAAAAGGTGGTGGGGAAGGAGAAAGGAAGAAGGGAAGGCTGCACAAGGACTAATGAAGACAAGTAAAAAAATATTTAAAAATTAAAGATTAATTAAATAGCTAAAAAAAAGAAGACAAAGAAGCAAACAATTAAAGAAACCAACTATAAGGAAAATGCAAAGAATTGGAATATACAAAACATATCAAGTAACAAGGGATAAATAATAGAAAATTAAAATAGAAGTCCAACTTAAATTAAATATATACCTATTAACATATTTCTATTATAAAAAAATAAATTAAATAAATAGGCATTATAACATATATTCCACCAATTATCCCATCGTTGGTGCATGTTGAAGAATCCTTTGAGCAAGTTGGAGAAAAATCGGTGGCCACCTCACACATGGAGTAAGGTTGCTGAGGTTTTTTCGTGAAGTATTTAAGTTTTTGTGACCTGTTAATATTCCCATGTCATAAATGTATGGTCTACAAATTTTGTCCTCTCTTAATGGATTCATGATAAATTATGTGAACTCCTCAAAAAACCATGCATATATGTATTTAAGCTACAATGTAATGTAATATCTATAGTCTGAAAGACCTATTACAATGGTCTATTACTTAGTCTGGTGGTAAATGGATAGTTTTTGTAATCCTTATATATATATATATATATATATATATATATATATATATATATATATATAGGCTTCAGCCTTTTGCTTAAAAAATCATATATGCTAACGTTTAATTATAAAATTAAAATTAAAATTAATCTATAACATATATGATAAGTATTTATGTATATATACATGTACATATATGTATATATATATATATATATATATATCTAAGAATCTATACATATACATATATGTATATGTATATATTTAAAGAGCTAAAAAAGAAAGAAAAGATGGAAAAATTAATGAAACCAACTATAAGGAAATTGCAAAGAATTAGAAAAAAACAAAAATAGCTAGAATAATTTGATAAAAAAGAAAATAAAATAGATATCCAACTTAAATTAAAAATATATCTATTAAAAAATTTCTATTTAAAAATTAATTATAAAATTAAGCTAATAAATAAAATTAAAAATAAAAATAAATTAGATATATATTATATATGAGTTGGTCATAACGGAAGGAGTGAATGCAGTGGCAACAAATAAAAATACTTCTAATTTTCTATTCTATCAAGCTGATAGTAAGCTACAAAAATAATGGCCAACACTTCAAGTTCCTTATGTAGGTGCTTACAGAGTAAAGGTTAAGGTGTCAAAAAGTGATAGGAATGTTGGGTGGGTAAGGCCTGAGGAAGGATGGGTGAAAGTCAAGTTTGATGGTGCTTTAGAAGGAAATCTTATCCTCTCTGGTGTAGGATGTGTTATTAGAGATATGCAATGAAACATTTTGGGTTTTAGTGCTCAAAAATTGTAGGAGGGAAAAAATAATGAAGTAGAGGCACATGTTGCCTTGTTTGCAGTGAGCTTGGCATGTAAATTCTTAGTCCAAAATTTACATATGGAAGGAGATCCTCAAATTATCATAAACATGATAACAAATAGCCAGACATAGGTTTGGAAGGTAAATAAAATTATTAAGCTCATTCGACAAAAGTTAATTTAGTTTGAAGATTTTAAAATCTCCCATACTTTACGAAGTGACAATGAAGTGGTAGATGAATTAGCGAATTGGGTTGTAGGAAGTAAGTGGGAAAAATGAAAGGTAATTAAGGAAGACCTTCAAGAGATTTGGTTTGAAGAGGCAAGCTAGAAGCTTAAAGGCTGGTACCTCCATTACCTTTGAGCCAAGCATATTTTTTCCAACGTGGATGCAGTGTGTTACAGGGGGATACAAAAAGCGAGTAGGGGTGGTGATGGAAAAAAATAATGCTTGTGTGCTGCTCAAATTAATGCCAATGTTAGGCGGGGTTTGCAAGTGCGGCAACCTGGTGCAAGCGGAGAAGGTGGTGTCAGACATTACTGGTATGAAGGATATTTGGGTAAATGAAGTTGAGTGTTCTTGGTTGGGGTTCTATTTCTTAAGGTGATGTTCTTTGGGGTGATTTGGGGTGTTTAAAGATGTAATATGGGATGGATTTTTCTCTTTCCCAATTTGCTGAGCTATTGATACTGTGTAATACCTTTGAAAATTAATATTAATATGAATAATGTAGGGTCATCTTGTTTTTAATGATCAAAGAAAAAACAAATATGTATATAAATAGAAGAAGCACATAATTTTTTATATAAATTGAAGAATCACCAAAATTAAAAGAATAAAAGAGAACAACAATAATAAATAAGATAAGGAAAAGAGACTACAAAAACACAAATATAAATATATATATATTTATAAAGTTCTATAGATCCATATAGATAAATATGCTTATATATATTTACGTATATATACATATATATATGTCTATATATATATATCTAAAAAACTTAAAAAAAATTAAAGAAACCAATGAAGAAAAGAAGAAAATCAAGGAAAAATAGAAAAAACACAACATAATTTATAAGATAAACTAACAAATATGTATATAAATTGAAGAACTTTGTTAGTTTCCCTTATTTTATGTTGTGTTTTTCCTATTTTTCCTTGATTTTCTTCATTTCTTCATTGGTTTTTTATTTTATTTTTCTCTTTTTGTAATCTTTTTAGATTGGTTGTAAATGGTTTTTCGTTATAGTTTATTTCTTTATTTTTTTGCTTCTTTGTCTTCCTTTTTTAGCTCTTTAATTAATCTTTAATCTTATTTTTTTGTTCTTGTCTTCATTGTTCCTTAGGCAACCTTCCCTTCCTCCTTTCTCCTTCCCCACCTGCTTTTCTATTTAGGTTGTTATTGGTCTGTAAGTAACTACTTTTCTCCTTGAGCTCTTTCATCCTAATGATGGATCATATAGTGTGATCCAAAATGTTGATGTAAAAAACTCCCACACAATCTAATCTAGAAATTGATGTAACATTAATCAATGGAGTCAATATGATCTTTGATGCTCTTGGTAATTCAAACAAAACTTATATAAAGTAGTGAATTCATCTACACATTCCTCAAACATCTTCATATTCTCTTATAATTTGTTGTGTGTATTGGCACATTGGTGAGATGCATCACCCATTATTTTTTCATTTATCTTCCTCAAGGCCTCTTGTTCTACCTTTTGATCCATGTGAGAGGAATTATATTTGAAAGAATTCATTAAAAGTTTCAACTTTTATTTCAGAGGAAAGGAACAATCAATTTTTACCTTAGGTAAACCCTCTTGAATGATATTTACTACATCATCAATTAATTTAGTCTTCTTCACTTGTTCCTGCAGAATCTCCTTCCTTGCAGGAGCATGCAAAATATCACCAAGCTGCAACTTATGAAGGGGAGAAATATTTGACATGTGAACTTGCCCCTCATGAGTAGGAATTTTCAATATTCGGGGTGTCACCACAAGTTGAAACTACATCTACAAGGTCAATAGGTCCTTAAAGGAATTTGAAGATGAAGAATCTTGATCTATATCTGTAGAAGCATCTTGCTTCTCAACTGTCTTCTTTGTTGCATCCTGACCTTTCTTAGGAGTATCCTCTTTCTTCTTCTCATCATTCTCCTTCTTCTTCTCCTCTTCTTTCAATTTTTACTTTTATTTCTCCATACTAAAGGCTTCATGTTTATCATTCATACCACAAATGTCTTATCCTGCTTGTTGTCCAAAGAGTCCTTGTACTTTTTGCTGACTAGATATAGTTTTCTCATTTGTATCTTCTAGAGGAGGCATATTACCAATTTATTGTTCTATTAGAAGCACTAGTATATTCATTTCAACATCATTTTCATGCTTTTCAAGAGGCTCTTGTGAATCAACATAAACTTAACTTTTCTATTCATCAATGATGTTCTTTATAGCATGTTCAGTTTCACTCTGAATCTTCCTTTTGATGTCTTCATCCATGGTCATCAAAAGTTCTATTCTTTTCTTGGTGTGGAGATCCTTAGCTTGTCTCCAGATTATCTTCTCTTTTTCTTGGGAAACATGAATCCCAACCATGTCAATTTCTTGCAGTTTTAGCTCTTCATTAGCCTTAATGGCATATTCTCTTTTTTATCTTCAAGCTTTAACTAGGCTATCTAGAGCTTTATCAATAATGTCACTGAAGGGAATGTTTTGCTTCAAAATACATTTAATTTTTTCTTTTCCAATTATCTTCTTATCCTTTGGAGGAACATCTAGATGTAACTCCATTGTATCATATTGTAGAGAAGGGGGATTTGGTGCTCACAAGTCTCTTTGTTCTCAAGAGAGTCCCAGGGAATGAACTACCCTAAATTACCTCAAGGAATAAAGTTTAAGTAATGGAATAAAAGGTTAGAGTTTCAGAATCAGAGAGAGTAGACCATAGGGGTTTTCTAGATAGACTAATGGGCTCTCAACCAAAGGATGATTGATAGGCTGTCATTAGGTCCCATTACTTTAGAAGATAAAAGTCAATATGTCGATCAGGTAGTGTCCAAGGCAGTTTGCAATAGAAGAGGAAGGCTCGATTATCTCCCTTAAGTTCTATTTTTTTAATGTTAACCTCTAATCTAGGGCCACTTAACTATCTATTGGTAAATAGTTTAAATTAAAGAAATCCAAGAGTACATTAAGCTAGAAAGCATAAAATGACTAGCCTAGAAAACATGATAACTAAATAAGAAAGAATAGAAACAATTAAACTAAAAATCGTATGAACTACAGAAGTAGAAAAGCTTGCAAATAAACTAGGAAACATCCAATTTAGCATAGAAAATAACGGTTCACAATAACTAGCATACTACAGAAAGAACAAATAGTGAGTGCTCTGAAACTTTAGAATCTCTAACAATTGTATTAGCAACTTTTACAAGATCAACATGTGCAAGAAACTATACTCATAATTATCATGCATGCAATAAAAATAAACAAAAAAGAAGTACTCATCTATTTAATCTACTGTCCCTCATGTGGCCAACTCACAGGTTACTATGTTCATCCTCAGGTCACATACATGACTGATTCAAAAGTTCTTACATCAAAGATAATTTTCATCCATAACTCAATAACTCAGAAATTGGTATAAGATAATCTCTTTATTCATATGTATTCAGAAAACATGTTGACAACATAACATTACTATTGTGCGTTATCTTCTGCTTCTAGAGATTACATCTTTATAGAAAAACTTTAACTAAGTCCTAGATTTCAGATGGCATGGATAACCATTGAAAAAGTCTATAATAGATTAAAAATGAACTTTTATGTCTTTAAAACCCATTACATAAATATTAAAGAGGCTTGAGTCGAGCCATGAAGTCTTTAAACTTAAAAACATAATAGAAATTAAAGCTAACAACAACTATATCCACGGTCCATCAGCTTGAAGTTTTGGAGCATGTTTCTAGCGCATATCTTCAATATTTTCTAGAGCACGTGCTAGCTGGATGCTTTCCAACTACTGCATGATGTCCAATTATTATCCTACAAAATACTCATAACAACCCATTAAATCTGTATTGGCAAAATACTTCAATAAATTATAAGAAATAAAGTTTCTACAATTTTTCCATAAAAGACAAGCAATTATTTTTCCTAAAGTTTAATTAGTTGGTAGAGGATGAGGATTTTGCACATATGAATATGCCTTCCTTGTATTATTATGATGAGGTTATTTTTACCTCATCATTCCCTCCCCTTCCTAGTTCCTGGTAGGTCCTCCTACCCCTTGGTTGTAGCCTTGTCCTTTGTTCCATTCTTCATACTTGGAACTAATATCTTACATATATTTTGTTGTTTTATCAAAATTCATTGGTTACTGGAGGAAGCCTCTATGAAAAGAAGCTCCCTCTTGCCACTCCTTGAAAACCTTATCATTTTGATCTATGTTAATGTGGAAAGGAAGGGGTGGACTGAGCAACAAGGGAGGTCTATACCTCATCCCTATCTAGTCTATTCTGAGGTCTTTCAGGATTTTATCCAAAGCATCTACCCTTCTTAAGGACCATTTAATGTTAAGAGGAGAGATTACCTCTCTTTTCTTTATATATGCTGGCAATGGAGTGTATCTTTCCTCACAAGTGTGCCAGGATTTTCCAATAATATTATGTCTATATTCCATGAAATTGTTATAACAGAGTCAAAGGCTTCTATCATATCTTTCTTTCATTTTCTCATCTAATGCAAGAGCTAAAAAGGTAGCGTTAAAATCTGCAAGTCTAGTGTTGGGAGATCTCATTTGAAGCCCCACATTTTTCTCTGCTTGAGCATATTCCCTGTTGCGCTCCTGCCAATGAATCTAATTTCACATAGTGGACAACAAAGACCTTAGTTGTACTTCTCCAACAAAAATATTAATGAAGAAATTAGTATGATTTTCTAATATAAGATCATGAAAAAAGAATTCACAAAGCATATCCTGATCTTCAGGAGTTGATTCTACAATTTTTTTAGCAAATTCTTTATCATGAGGTTCATATGGCTGATCATTATAAATTCTTAGCATTTTCCATCTTAACCATTGTTCATTTAGAAACATTGAATATAAAATCAATAGTCTTCTGCATGATAATAGATATTCTGCTATCTGGTATGCATCCTACTTTCCCCTATAGGCCTTATGAAATGATTCTTTCAATAATACAATCTCCATTTTCAACTTATAGTTTTGAATCTTGGAATTTCTTAGGAAATAGCACCATTCCATCCACTTTTTTAATAATGGAGGAATATGAACTTGGAACCACTCAGTTATAGTGGGGTCAGTCTGGATTCATTTTGACTCCACTATTGGCTTACTGGTGCTTTCTTGCAAATCTTGTTCTAATTCCATAATTTTACTAAGGGAAGCATTCAATTCTTCTTTCTATCTTTTCTTTTCATCTTCAAAATTTGAAAACTTAAGCATAAAATTATTTTTCAAACTTTCAATTTCTTTATCTTTTTTCAAACAGATCAACACTATGTATCCTATTTTCTTGGTTACCAGTTTGAATTTGTGTTTTCAATTCATTGATGAATGTATCTTTTCTTGTGTCTATATTTTCAAATTCTAAATTTGTTGGTCTCTTTTTCCTATCACAACATGTATTGTTAGATCTTCTTGTTACAATTCAATTTGTTCCTTGTTTTTGTACAATTGACTTCTCAACTCATTAATTTCTAATCTAAGTTTTTCCAACTCTGCATTAGCATTCTCAATTTCAACAGTCTCAAAAACTCTTTTTACAATGGGAGATAAGTGCCCTGAAATATTATCTTCACCTTCCATAGGAGGTGGGGATTGTTCCTTTTATTTTTCCTGGATTTCCTCTCCAAGGGCTTCTTCTTCATATTTTGAGTGAGAAGGTATTTCCCCAATAAGAATTTCTTTTTTATTTCCTAGATGGGAAGGCATTTCTTCAACAATAAATTCTTTTTCCAGAGACATTTCCACATCATTGGTAGGATCAATAGTTTCTATGGGCTTTTTTTGTTTCTTGGACTTCTTTTTCTTTGCACTACTTTCTACACTTTGCACTGGGATTTTCGTGGACTAAGAGGATAATCATTTTCTTCTCCTAAAAGAAGGAATATTCTAGAAAGTGATAGGTGTTTTTCTTTTCCTTTTCCTCACGAGAATGCTCACATTTGGATAAATGATTTCCACATCCTCAGGTTGATCAGGGGTTTTAAATTCCTTGTTTATAGATTCTGGCAGTTCCTCACCAGGGGTTGTGGGAATTTGAGCTTCAGGAGCTTTAGATCCCTTAGGGGAAATTGCTCTAGAAGGTGAAGCAACCTCTTTAGAGGATTCCCCTGGTTCTGATTTTCTTTTAGCTGTAGATTTTTCAAATTTCCATAAAAAATTCTCCCACTTGCTTTCAAGTTTCTTACAGAAATGGTATTTGTAAATTAAATAAATTAACCCATGATGTTTTAATGGCCCTGAACCAGTCTTATATCTTCCTATGGAGGAATTAATAGAATCATTCAAAAAATCAGGCAAATTAACCCTAAGGGCAGGGATTTATTTTCCATGGCGCAAATGTATTAACATGTGAAATGCAAGACCTACCACAATAGTGAGTTGAATTTCATAGGTAAAATATTTGATAATCCAAGCAACCGCTATTCCCTAGGGTTCTAAAATAGAGGTTCATTGAAACCATTTATTTTTCCCTCTATTGCTAATGACTATCATAGGTTGAGGGTCTCCCTCTCTAAGGAATAATTCATATAATTTTTGATATGTGATTTGAGAGGTTTCTGATAATTTAATGTCAAAATTATCTAACCTTGATAGACGAGAGATTATTTTTGGACTCACCTTGAAGCGCTTTCCATGAAGTGTCACTTGACCATTTGAGTAATTCTTTACAAATGCATTCACCAGCTTTTCATTATATCCCTTGAACTTCTTGATGAAATCTAACGAACCAACTTCCTCAAACAAACCAAAAATATTGCTCAATCCTAGTAATTTTTCTACTGAAGCCAGATCTGATTTCTTCTTTGCACCCCCATTTTTTGTCTCTTATCTATCACCCTTCCAAAGAATTCAACAGTGCTAGAAGCTTGTGCATAATTATTTTTGAAAATATAATCAAACTGTGATTATTTATTTTTCTTGCTCAGAGCTTACTATGCAATGATGTTTTTCATGGAGGAGTGCGAAAATATTGTCATACTAACAATTGATCACCGAGTGGCACAAGTTACTAAATTAGGAAGGCAGAACTCATGCCAATTAATTAAGCTTTATTCTAAAATAACTACTTACTTAAAGTAAAAATTGGTACTTACATTCTATGATTGCTTGAAGATCTCATACCTTTACCGATTTGATAGGATGACGAGATGGTATTGGTTGAGGTGACAATAAAGTTATTATGACATGATGAGGAAGCTTGCAAATGAAAAAGTCATTAATGAAGACAAGCTATCGTGGCGACTTTCATTTATGATGAAAAGATGGTGGCTTTATTTATAACTAGTAAAAATTTTAAAAAGAAAGGAAGGCATGTGTACCAGGTTGTGATAATCAAAGTATCGCAAAAATTCAAATTTAATTGAAAAAGGTGGTAGAATGAAGATGGATAAGTTCCAGAGCATGCTTGTGAACATGTGCTCGAAACCTATGACTAAGTTTAAGAGCACGCTTGATGGCATGCATCCGAAATGTAGAAGATGAAATTTTTTTGGAGCATCGCTGAAAGATGTCGTTGGAGCAGTGACCGAAGGAAGATTCTAGAGCATCGTCGAAAGATGTAGCCAAAGCAGCAACCGAAGGAAGATTTTGGAGCATCATCAAAATATGCAGCCAAAAAGAAGAAAAATTGATTGTGTATAACTCAAACTTCTAGAGCGTTTCTCCAACAACCACCATTCTACAAGATCTATAGTCTAATGTGATGAGTTGAGATACAAGTTCTAGAGCATCTAGGCATCAAATTCCAATAGTTCCATAGCACCTCCACAACAAAGTTCATGCATTCTAGAGCTTCGTCATAACAATATGTAAGTTTTGGAGAATTGGGCATCTGGGTCATCAAGTTTCAGAGCATCTGGAAAAGGTGCTCCAGAAGTTGTTTCTTTCTTCATGAGAAGTCCTACAAAATGGGGACAACATGTAGTTAAGTTCGAAAATAAAAACTAATGAAAAATGCTTTAAAATAACTGGTACACATGTCTTTTTATTACAATTTTCATGGTTCTTTTTTTTATTGGGTATAAGATATTAAGTGGACTATGCCTTGGAAAAGTCAATGCATTGGATTTCTCCCTGCATTTCTACCAATTTTGTAAATTCTTCCTTGTTGACAAGCTTATGGTAGATGTGTAGGCGATGACCATTGACTAAGAGAGTTCGTGTATCACCGTCAATGGGTTTCAACTGAACTATGTCATTCAAGAAAACTTCAGAGATTTCATATGGCCCCAACCAATGAGTCTTGAGTTTCCCTTTGTGATCTTTATATCTGGAATTGAATAGTAAGGCCCAGTCACTATTATGGAACTCTCTCTCTTTAATGTGTTTTTCATGCCAAATTTTTTGCTGATGTTGAACTAGCTCAGTTTGATGGATAACATCTAAACGAAGCTCATCCAATTCATTTAATTGTAGGACTCATTCTACTTGGGCTCATTTCAGATCTAGACCCAACTCCATAGCTATTCGTAGAGTTTGGAGTTCAAAATCAATGGGAAAAAGGGGTTTCTTCCCAAAAATGAGCTCATAGGGGCTGAATCCGATGGTGGATTTCCATGTCATGTTGTATGCCTAGATGGCTTCAGGCAATTTTCTAGCCCAATCTCTTCTCCCTGAAGAGACTATTTTTGTCAATATGATTTCTAGCTCCCTATTAGTTACTTCTACTTGGCCATTTGCCTATGGGTGATAGGGATAAGACTTCTTATGACTCACTTTAAAGTGGTTTGTAAATTCCAAAAGAACTTTAGACATGAATTGGGGTCCGTGATCTGTAACAATAGTTCATGGGGCACTGAACCTAAGAAAAATCTTACTATAGAGGAAATCTACAACTTGTTCCTCTATAGCAACACGTAGGGTCTGAAGTTCTGCCCATTTAGTTAGGTAATCGGTGCAAACAAGGATACAATCTTTCCCTTGGGAGGAAGGATCTATGGGACACATAAAATCCAATCCCCATTTTTCAAATGGTTCAAGGACAACCTGGGGCTGTAAGGGTATTTCTATAGAAGCAATTGGTCTTCCTACTCTTTGACATTCATCACAACGATGAATATACTTTTTAACGTCTTTATGTATTGAAGGCCAATAATATCCAATGCCTAAATTTTTATGAGAAGTTCTTTTTGCAGAATAATGACCCCCAGAAGGATCATCGTGACAGGCCCTTAGAATACTATAATTTTCATCGTCCTTGACACATCTTCTCAAGACCATATTGGGTCCACAACGGAATAAAATCCCATTAATCCATTTAAATGGTGCACTCTCTCTGATAAGTCGCTTCCTTTGTTTTGATGTAAAACCAGATGGTATTTTAGAAGCGGCTAAATAGTTGGCAATATCAGTGAACTAGTGTATCTTTATTGAAGTAGAAAATAGATTTTCATCTGGAAATTCATCTTGCACCAGTGCACAATCACCATCTTCTTGTTTAATCCTAGATAGAAAGTCTGCCACTACATTAAATCTCCATGGCTTGTCAAGTATTGTTATGTTGAACTTCTGAAGGAGCAAGAACCACCTCATTATGCGACCATTAACTACTAGTTTATTCATTAAATATTTCACAGCTCAATGATCTATATAGACTGTGACTTTATATCCTGTAATGTAATGGCAGAATTTTTTAATGGCATGAACCACAACCAATAATTATTTTTTCATAGTTGTGTAGTTCTTCTCAGCGGATTTTATGTTTTTACTAATAAAGTATATGGCATATTTACCCCCATTATCATCTTCCTACCCCATTACTACACCAATTGTGTCAGAATAGATATGGAATGGAAGTTTCTGTTTTGGGTTGTGCAGGACAGAAGCAAAGAAAAGCTTTTCCTTTATAGTGCCGAATGATAATTGACACTCAGGTGTCCAGTTAAACTCTACATCCTTCTAGAGAAGAGAAAAAATAGGGGAAGCTAGATCTTACTGAAGGCTTCTATAAACCTTCGATAATAACCGACATGCCCAAGGAAACTTCTAACATTCATTTGGGTTAGAGGAGTATTCTGTTGTTGAATGACCTCAATTTTCTTGGGATCAACTTTTATTCCCTGCGAGGATATATGATGTCCTAAGACTATTCCTTGTTCCACCATTATTAAACACTTTTCATGGCTAAGGGATAGTAAGTGATCCTCACAAAACTTTAATACTTTATCCATGTTCTAAAGGGCTTCATCATAGGTTGAACCATAGACAGTGAAGTCATCCATATAAACTTCTACACAATTGTTGAAAATCTCAACAAATATAGCCAGAACGACTCTCTAGAAAGTTGTAAGAGCATTACAGAGTCTAAAGGGAAGAACACGATATGGAAATGTGCCCCAGGGACAAGTAAACATTGTCTTATCTTGGTCTTTTGGTGCTACTTGAATTTGGTTGTAGGCACTAAATCCATCCAAAAAGGAGAAATATTTCTTCGGAGCCAAATTGTCTAGAACCTGGTCAACAAATGGTAAGGGAAAATAATATCGATTAGTGGCTTTATTGAGTTATCTATAATCTACATAGATTATCCACTTCTCATTTTTATTTGGCACTACAACCATAGGTGACACCCACTTACTATCCGAGATAGGATAAATAAACCTTGCTCGGAGAAGTTTCTCAATTTCAATTTTGACAAGATCTTTTAATGCAGGATTGAGTCTCCTCTATGGCTGACGTATAGGTCTTATATTAGGATCAATATAAATGAGATGTGTGCAAACACTTGGATGGATTACCCTCATGTCTATGTAGTCCCAATAAAAATATTTAGACCATTTTACCAACACATTAAAAATCGATCCTCCTCTACTTTTGTGAGCCAACTATTGATGTTCAAGGTTTTTCCCAGTAGTAGCATGATTGATTTTGTTCCTGGATAGGCCGAAGTGATAGTGTGAATTGGTCACAACAAGGTGTTGAGAGGACAACTATGAGGTATTAGTCGATGAAATTTAGTAATATCCTCAAAGAAATATCTAGTTCTAGGAATCATATTGGCCAAAGGACATGTCATTCCCATAGTAGTATAATTTTTTTCCATCCCATGTACATCAATCAGTTTCCATAGGATTTCCAGAGCATCAACCATTTCCTCATCACTTGAACCTATGGAAATATTCTCTACATCACTTACTAACTCATCCTCTAATTATTATTCATGCTGTTTAATGACTACCATAGCTAGCGAGGCCAAACTATCCCGATTATTGACATCTTCTGGTTCATCAACCTAGACTTTGCTATATTCAGTGGGCCTAGCAGGAGGGTACAAGAATAAGTGTTTACTATTTGGTTCATGAGAAATGGTCATTCCTCTTTCTCTGGAATTAATTTTAGCTATGATGGTGGCCAATCATGGTCTTCCGAGAATTATCAGATAGCTATCTTTAGGTGTAAGTGGCTGGATGACCTGAAAGTCAATTGCATATTCCCATCCATCAACTTTGACAAGGTCATTTTCAATAACACCCTTTGGAATGGCTATGGACTGATTTGCCATCTGTAAGACTGTAGTTGTGGGGCATAAATCAGTAAGACCTAATTTTTCCATTACATCCACAATCATTACGTTAATGGCTGCTCCTCAATGCACTAATGCATTTGGTATTGCTACTTCATTAATTGTGACCATTATGAGTGGACTACCGGGGTTATCATATTTTGGAGCGATAGTCTTTCTAGACAAAAAGTCAGCTAAATAGCCATCAATGTGCATAATATTTATTTTCTTTGGTTTCCTTCCTGGGGTTTTGATACACAACTGATTTAACTCAGGAATTTCCTTTATGGCTGGTAGTAAAGGAACCTCTATTTGTAGTTGTTTAATTTCTTGAATTAATTCAGTCTCATACATCAAATCCATTTCTAGAGTATCTTCCAAAGTTGTTGGTTTCAACTACTTCAAAAATGGTGCTTGAGTTTTCTCCTTTGGAGTGTTAGGAGTAAGAGGTTGAATTGTTCAACCCGAGCGCAACTGAAAATTTCCACAATTTATGACATTATCTTGTTTAGTAGAGTATATCAAAGTATTATGTTGATTATTCTTCGAATTGGGTAGTGGTTGCACTAGGAGTTGAGGTTGGTTTATCTATTCATTTTGAGGAAGATTCAGGGGTGGAGGTAAGAAAGTTTTTTGTTGGTTCCTACGAGGCCTAGTGTAAAATTGATTCTACCCCTGATTCCATTGAGGAGTAGTATCTTGTGGGTACCACTACTGTTGAGTTTGGTTTGGCCACTACTGAGTTCCCCATGATTGGTTCACCCATTCAAGGGGTCCCCAATAGGGAGCTCCCCAATTAGGTTGTTGAGGTAGTGGTTGAGGCCATGTTGGGGTCCATTGGTTACCAACCCAATTTTTTTGAGGTTTCCAAGCGAGATTCGAATTCTGTCCAAAAGGAAAGCTCTGTCCTTGGCATTGATTTACCACATTTATCTCTTCTTCGACATGTGCAATCATTTTTTTGGAATTCTTGAGATTAGTAAGGATCTTGCACTAGTTTGTAGGATGATTTTGTTCGCAAATTTGACAAAAATTAGCCTTGTGTAAAGGACATTCTCACAATAGGTGTTTATTTTGACATCTAGGACAATAAATGGACAAGGTCTCAAGATTACATGTCTTAGCTTGTATGACATCCAGAGTAGTGTTCAATTGAACACGTATATCCATTTTATGGTTGGAAATTTCCTCTTGGAGCTTGCCTATATCGTTGGACCCTTTGAAAAGAGTAGTTTGTGAATTCCTCCATGGGTATGTGAGAAATTTTGACATAATTTACATATTTCTTTGAGGTCCATTTGAGACACATCTCCTTTTCCCATTAAGTCAAGGCTTCACCTTGCATCCTCATCAAGTCCTTAAGAAATATAGTTTTGAGAATGTCATCACTAATGGTCTCTTCGCTACATTGTTTAGACAAGAAAATAAACCAATCTAGGTAGTCCTCCAAGCTCTCATCCTCATTTTTTCTTAGTTTAAACAGCTCCTCCTTTCGATCACTCACCCTAAAATAACTCTATTATTTATGTAGGAAAGAATTATCCATTTCCTCCCAAGATGTAATAGATCCTGAAGATAATCCCATAAACCAACGCATAGCTATATCCTTCAAATTAGAATGAAACAACTTTAGTTTCTGGTTATCATTTTTATAGTCATAGGTTTGGCAGAGAACCTTGAATTCGAAAAGAAATTGGTCTGGGTATTTTGAGTACAAACCAAAAAAGGTTGGGAGGAAAGTTGGAGAGATATTTTTCATTGTGGTATCATCATCCGCATCCAAAGTAATATGATACGTGAATGTTTGAGGTAGTTGTTGATCATTTTTAGTGTAGTTGGAATTATTTTGGTTAGCCTCAGCCCTTCAATCACCCATGATGTTCAGAGGAACGTATTCCTCTAGGATAATTTCTTCGATGACGGGTTGTTCTACTCGATGGTCTTTGGGAAGACAATGGAAAGCCTCAAGTGGACTAGGCTTAAGTATTTCATCAACCAAGTGGTCGTCTGAGCCTTGGGCTTCCCTATGTATGATGGGAATGTATTTTGGTGGGGGGGGGTTGGTATAAATCTTTCACGAGGGCCTCTTTTCCTGACCATGTAGAAAAGGAAGCCGAAGAAAGGATTTTTGTCCTAAAAGAGGTATTCGAGGCATCTCCTATTAACACTCAAGTGAAAAAGAACTCCCCAGTAACAGTTGCAAAAAGTGATAGGTTGTCATTAGGTCCCATTAGTTTAGAAGATAAAAGTCAATATGTCGACCGAGCAGTGTCTAAGGCAGTTTGCAATAGAAGAGGAAGGCTCAATTATCTCCCTTAGATTTTCTATATTTTTAACATTAACCTTTAACCTAAGGCCGCCTAACTATCTATTGGTAAACAATCTAACTTAAAGAAAGTTGAGAGTACATTAAGCTAGAAAGCATAAAATGACTAGCCTAGAAAACATGATAACTAAATAAGAAAGAATAGAAACAATTAAACTAAAAAGAGTATGAACTACAAAAGTAGAAAAGCTTGCAAATAAGCTAGGAAACATATAATTAAGCATATAAAATAATGGTTCACAACAACTAGCATACTACGGAAAGAACAGACAGTGAGTGCTGCAAAAATTCAGACTCTCTAACGATTGTATTAGCAACTTTTACAAGATTAACATGTGCAAGAAACTATACTCATAATTATCATGCATGCAATAAAAAAAATAGAAAGGAAATACTGATATATTTAATCTACTCTCCCTCGAGTGGCCAACTCTTGGGTTACTATGTTCGTCCTTAGGTCACATACATGACTGATTCAAAATTTCTTCCATTAAAGATAATTTTCATCTATAACTCAACAACTCAAAAATTGGTATAAGATAATCTCTTTATTCATATGTATTCAGAAACATGTTGAAAACATAACATTACTATTGTGCGTTATCATTTTCTTCTGGAGATTACATCTTTATAGAAAAACTTTAACTAAGTCTTAGATTTCAGATGGCATGGATAACCATTGAAAAATTCTATAACAAATTAAAAATGAACTTTTATGTCTTTAAAACCCATTACATAAATATTAAAGAGGCTCGAGTCGAGCCATGAAGTCTTTAAACTTAAAAACATAACATAAATTAAAGCTAACAACAACTATATCCTCGGTCCATCAGCCTAAAGTTCTGGAGCATGTTTCCAGTGCATATCTTCAATATTTTCTAGAGCATGTGTTGGCTGGATTATTTCCAACTGCTGCATGATGTTCGATTATTACCCTACAAAATACTCAAAACAACCCATTAAATCTATATTGGCAAAATACTTCAATAAATCATAAAAAATAAAGTTTGTACAATTTTTCCTTAAAAGACAAGCAATTATTTCTCCTAATGTTTAATTAATTAGTGGAGGATGAGGATTTTGCACATATGAATAGGAATTCCTTGTATTATTCTGATGAGGTTATTTTTACCTCATCAATGATAGCATAGAACAAGGACAACAATGCAGTGCACTAGATTCCCAGAGGCATGCTAACATCTTGTACATACCAAAAATCGAGAATATAATAGAAAACAATAAAGTGACTACTAACAATCTAATTACTAAGAACTTCTAGAATGCAGGAAAGTAACATAATATAATAGAACTAAAATAAAGAAAACTAAGTAAATGTAAATTATAAAGTGAGAAGAGAGGAAGATAATTCTTACAACAACCCAAGAAATGAATCCTCCAACAAAGAAATATCTTCAATATCTACACACATAAGATCGAGGAAAAATGTTGGGGATTTTTAGGGGTTTGCCTCAGTCAAACCCCTATTTCAATGTTTCCACCTCCATGGACAACTAGATAGATAGAGAGATAAATAATAAACAAAAATTAAATGAACACAAGAGTGATAAAATAAAACCCTACTCAAGGAGAAGAACTTTCAAGGCTTGAGGAAGTCAAGGAGAGAGACAAAGTTGTGAGAGCCAAGAGAGTTGAGAAGAGTGTTGTAAGAGCTTGAGAGTATTGTTATAGCACGTTGTAGAGAGCTGTGCAAGCAAAATAGTACGAGTAAGACAATAGAATTTAAGAGAGAAGCTAAGAAGATAAAGAGAAGCTAGAAGAACAAATGAATTGAAAAGATAGTATTTAAAGAGAGAATAGGAGGGAAAAGAAGGTTCTGGAGCCATTACAAGGAATCCTAGGCTATTACCATCGACAAAAGTAGCTGACAAGTGGAAAGGTACTCATAAATGACCATTTGAATGTCAAAATGTCATGACGATAGCGTGGCGTGTAGACATTATTGTGATGCGCTAGTGTCTAGATAAATCATGCTCAAAGATGATAGGAATGAGAAAAGCACAAGGTTTGACACAAATCAGACACACAAGGGTAGCTACTAAAAAGGGGTCTTGAGCATCGTGAGAGGGAAAAAGGAAAATGTAAGGGCTAAAATGAGCCTACACAAGTTCTAAGGGAGTGGACACTAAAGTGGATACAAAAATGCATGTGAAATTACAAGGGGTGAAATTTAATGAAATTACACATAAACCATATTTAATAATTACATTAAAGATTGCTCCAAAATATAGAGGGTCATGTATGATTGGGGGATTCTTCTGAGTCTTCTCCTCAACAATTTTATTTCCTTTCTTTTTCTACAAGGATATTTCTTCTTCTTCTCCTTGTCTTGTTATCTTCTCTCTTCTCTTTCAAATAAAATATTTGTACTTATTCTTCATCCTCTTCATCATCATCATTCTCCACCTTTTCTTCTACCTTCTTCTTGATTAACTTTTTATTTATTTCATTATACATGCCAAACCTCTCTACAATTGGATCCCTAGGTTTGCTAAGAAAAATTTCAACATATGCAATCTAATTATGTCCAAAGACATCATAGGGAAACTTTTTTATCCATAAAATTCTTGGTTCAACTACCTCCATATAACAATTATCTTTATCCACCATAAAAGTGATATCATTCTTTCATCTCTCTATATTTTGTGAGGGTATCCTATCCCTCTTTTGTATTTCATTTTAGAATGTTTTAAAGAATCCTAAAAATGTTGTGTCATATTATTTGGTATCCAAAAAACTATGCATGTGGTCCCTAAGCTAATGTGCAATAGGAATATCCCTTCTCTAGACTACATTATTTCAACTAGGCAATTCCTTCATGAAATAAAACGTAAGACAAATAATCAAAGTGCGATACTAAAAATGTAGTGTGATTCCTTGGTTGTCTATAAATTATCCAACTACTATTTTTGCAAGAGCTCAAAAATATCATAATCCTTTCCTTCCTTTACCATCTAATGAGTAGTGTAGATGGTGGTGGTTGTATCAAACCCTTCCTTGTTTGTGTAATAAACCTTGTATGAAATTTCCATCCTAGCTACTGAACCCCTAGGTTAGATATGTCATCCATAATTAGAGTTCTTTTATAAAAAAATTTCTCTTGTAAGCTTCATAAAATATTCATTCTTCATGGCCTTTAGTGCCATAATAGGTCTGATGGAGCACAAACTAGTAAAAGGCTTGATAGTTTCCTTTTTGATTAAGTAGGGTTGATCAAGCCAAAAGATATCTTCATGGATCTATCTCAAGGTTATTCTAACCCATTCAACTTCATATAATTTTTTTGGAAAACCCTTGCACACATCTAGTCATTTTGTCTCTATATTTGCATACTCCATCTTGAGCTAAAAGTCATCACCAAAGAGATGATTTCTTCTAAACTCTTACCAATCTAGATGGTTGACTCAAAATTAGCTATGAGTGAATATAGATGTTGACATCTTCATAATGAAGCACATTGATTGGAATGTGAGAAAATGCTCCATCCTTGTAAGCTACAGTAGATATGTATGGATGTTTTTTGAATTGTTTCCTTGGCTTCTCAATAACATCAACAACTATTGGTGTAACCATGATAACACCTTTTGAATACAAGGGTTTTATGAGAAAACTAGAGAAATACCTATGAATACTTTTGTTAGGGTTTTTACACAATTCAATGAAAAACCTTATTCACTTAGCTCCTTCTCACACTTGATGTCATTTGAATGAGATCAAATTTTATCAAGTAGGGAGTAAATACACTTTAGACTTACCTTGGTTGATTCACATTAAATGCATTTTGGTACTTGACACAAACAAATATTCACTTGTCTGGGGATATCAAAAAGATCCATGATAATTCAAAAAACTTCCATAGATAGTGTATTTTATCTAGAATATTGAGCAAGCATATCCATGTCATCATTAACCATTATGCTTGAGATTTTAGTATCTTATGCTTTATAGGGGTTTTGAAAAAATTGCAATTTCAACTCCCTTGAGCCAATACTTTGTTGGAGTTGTTGGAGATTGTTGCACTGTGTTCTCAATAGTGTGGTGATGATGAAAAGGAGTTGTGGTGTTAAGAAAGTGTTGCATATATTGATGTCAAACTCTAGTGTGGTCAAGGTGAGAAGATGTTGTGGTGTTGATTAGGTGTTGCAAATGCAACAGGTTCGCTTGGATTCCAAATGATTTTGAGAAAATTTGAATAAAGAGTACAAGTTGACAAAGGTGTGTTTTGTGTTGTGCTCCACATTTCTTCATGAATGAAAATGTTCTTGTGCGGTTTGGACGTGATGATTAGTGGTCTTTGAAGGTGTTATATCTGAAGTTTCAGGTTCTAGATCATGCAACAATAGATGTAAAAAG
>CM021106.1:227099727-227119803 GCA_007115665.2 Sequoiadendron giganteum
GGTCCCATTACTTTAGAAGATAAAAGTCAATATGTCGATCAGGTAGTGTCCAAGGCAGTTTGCAATAGAAGAGGAAGGCTCGATTATCTCCCTTAAGTTCTATTTTTTTAATGTTAACCTCTAATCTAGGGCCACTTAACTATCTATTGGTAAATAGTTTAAATTAAAGAAATCCAAGAGTACATTAAGCTAGAAAGCATAAAATGACTAGCCTAGAAAACATGATAACTAAATAAGAAAGAATAGAAACAATTAAACTAAAAATCGTATGAACTACAGAAGTAGAAAAGCTTGCAAATAAACTAGGAAACATCCAATTTAGCATAGAAAATAACGGTTCACAATAACTAGCATACTACAGAAAGAACAAATAGTGAGTGCTCTGAAACTTTAGAATCTCTAACAATTGTATTAGCAACTTTTACAAGATCAACATGTGCAAGAAACTATACTCATAATTATCATGCATGCAATAAAAATAAACAAAAAAGAAGTACTCATCTATTTAATCTACTGTCCCTCATGTGGCCAACTCACAGGTTACTATGTTCATCCTCAGGTCACATACATGACTGATTCAAAAGTTCTTACATCAAAGATAATTTTCATCCATAACTCAATAACTCAGAAATTGGTATAAGATAATCTCTTTATTCATATGTATTCAGAAAACATGTTGACAACATAACATTACTATTGTGCGTTATCTTCTGCTTCTAGAGATTACATCTTTATAGAAAAACTTTAACTAAGTCCTAGATTTCAGATGGCATGGATAACCATTGAAAAAGTCTATAATAGATTAAAAATGAACTTTTATGTCTTTAAAACCCATTACATAAATATTAAAGAGGCTTGAGTCGAGCCATGAAGTCTTTAAACTTAAAAACATAATAGAAATTAAAGCTAACAACAACTATATCCACGGTCCATCAGCTTGAAGTTTTGGAGCATGTTTCTAGCGCATATCTTCAATATTTTCTAGAGCACGTGCTAGCTGGATGCTTTCCAACTACTGCATGATGTCCAATTATTATCCTACAAAATACTCATAACAACCCATTAAATCTGTATTGGCAAAATACTTCAATAAATTATAAGAAATAAAGTTTCTACAATTTTTCCATAAAAGACAAGCAATTATTTTTCCTAAAGTTTAATTAGTTGGTAGAGGATGAGGATTTTGCACATATGAATATGCCTTCCTTGTATTATTATGATGAGGTTATTTTTACCTCATCATTCCCTCCCCTTCCTAGTTCCTGGTAGGTCCTCCTACCCCTTGGTTGTAGCCTTGTCCTTTGTTCCATTCTTCATACTTGGAACTAATATCTTACATATATTTTGTTGTTTTATCAAAATTCATTGGTTACTGGAGGAAGCCTCTATGAAAAGAAGCTCCCTCTTGCCACTCCTTGAAAACCTTATCATTTTGATCTATGTTAATGTGGAAAGGAAGGGGTGGACTGAGCAACAAGGGAGGTCTATACCTCATCCCTATCTAGTCTATTCTGAGGTCTTTCAGGATTTTATCCAAAGCATCTACCCTTCTTAAGGACCATTTAATGTTAAGAGGAGAGATTACCTCTCTTTTCTTTATATATGCTGGCAATGGAGTGTATCTTTCCTCACAAGTGTGCCAGGATTTTCCAATAATATTATGTCTATATTCCATGAAATTGTTATAACAGAGTCAAAGGCTTCTATCATATCTTTCTTTCATTTTCTCATCTAATGCAAGAGCTAAAAAGGTAGCGTTAAAATCTGCAAGTCTAGTGTTGGGAGATCTCATTTGAAGCCCCACATTTTTCTCTGCTTGAGCATATTCCCTGTTGCGCTCCTGCCAATGAATCTAATTTCACATAGTGGACAACAAAGACCTTAGTTGTACTTCTCCAACAAAAATATTAATGAAGAAATTAGTATGATTTTCTAATATAAGATCATGAAAAAAGAATTCACAAAGCATATCCTGATCTTCAGGAGTTGATTCTACAATTTTTTTAGCAAATTCTTTATCATGAGGTTCATATGGCTGATCATTATAAATTCTTAGCATTTTCCATCTTAACCATTGTTCATTTAGAAACATTGAATATAAAATCAATAGTCTTCTGCATGATAATAGATATTCTGCTATCTGGTATGCATCCTACTTTCCCCTATAGGCCTTATGAAATGATTCTTTCAATAATACAATCTCCATTTTCAACTTATAGTTTTGAATCTTGGAATTTCTTAGGAAATAGCACCATTCCATCCACTTTTTTAATAATGGAGGAATATGAACTTGGAACCACTCAGTTATAGTGGGGTCAGTCTGGATTCATTTTGACTCCACTATTGGCTTACTGGTGCTTTCTTGCAAATCTTGTTCTAATTCCATAATTTTACTAAGGGAAGCATTCAATTCTTCTTTCTATCTTTTCTTTTCATCTTCAAAATTTGAAAACTTAAGCATAAAATTATTTTTCAAACTTTCAATTTCTTTATCTTTTTTCAAACAGATCAACACTATGTATCCTATTTTCTTGGTTACCAGTTTGAATTTGTGTTTTCAATTCATTGATGAATGTATCTTTTCTTGTGTCTATATTTTCAAATTCTAAATTTGTTGGTCTCTTTTTCCTATCACAACATGTATTGTTAGATCTTCTTGTTACAATTCAATTTGTTCCTTGTTTTTGTACAATTGACTTCTCAACTCATTAATTTCTAATCTAAGTTTTTCCAACTCTGCATTAGCATTCTCAATTTCAACAGTCTCAAAAACTCTTTTTACAATGGGAGATAAGTGCCCTGAAATATTATCTTCACCTTCCATAGGAGGTGGGGATTGTTCCTTTTATTTTTCCTGGATTTCCTCTCCAAGGGCTTCTTCTTCATATTTTGAGTGAGAAGGTATTTCCCCAATAAGAATTTCTTTTTTATTTCCTAGATGGGAAGGCATTTCTTCAACAATAAATTCTTTTTCCAGAGACATTTCCACATCATTGGTAGGATCAATAGTTTCTATGGGCTTTTTTTGTTTCTTGGACTTCTTTTTCTTTGCACTACTTTCTACACTTTGCACTGGGATTTTCGTGGACTAAGAGGATAATCATTTTCTTCTCCTAAAAGAAGGAATATTCTAGAAAGTGATAGGTGTTTTTCTTTTCCTTTTCCTCACGAGAATGCTCACATTTGGATAAATGATTTCCACATCCTCAGGTTGATCAGGGGTTTTAAATTCCTTGTTTATAGATTCTGGCAGTTCCTCACCAGGGGTTGTGGGAATTTGAGCTTCAGGAGCTTTAGATCCCTTAGGGGAAATTGCTCTAGAAGGTGAAGCAACCTCTTTAGAGGATTCCCCTGGTTCTGATTTTCTTTTAGCTGTAGATTTTTCAAATTTCCATAAAAAATTCTCCCACTTGCTTTCAAGTTTCTTACAGAAATGGTATTTGTAAATTAAATAAATTAACCCATGATGTTTTAATGGCCCTGAACCAGTCTTATATCTTCCTATGGAGGAATTAATAGAATCATTCAAAAAATCAGGCAAATTAACCCTAAGGGCAGGGATTTATTTTCCATGGCGCAAATGTATTAACATGTGAAATGCAAGACCTACCACAATAGTGAGTTGAATTTCATAGGTAAAATATTTGATAATCCAAGCAACCGCTATTCCCTAGGGTTCTAAAATAGAGGTTCATTGAAACCATTTATTTTTCCCTCTATTGCTAATGACTATCATAGGTTGAGGGTCTCCCTCTCTAAGGAATAATTCATATAATTTTTGATATGTGATTTGAGAGGTTTCTGATAATTTAATGTCAAAATTATCTAACCTTGATAGACGAGAGATTATTTTTGGACTCACCTTGAAGCGCTTTCCATGAAGTGTCACTTGACCATTTGAGTAATTCTTTACAAATGCATTCACCAGCTTTTCATTATATCCCTTGAACTTCTTGATGAAATCTAACGAACCAACTTCCTCAAACAAACCAAAAATATTGCTCAATCCTAGTAATTTTTCTACTGAAGCCAGATCTGATTTCTTCTTTGCACCCCCATTTTTTGTCTCTTATCTATCACCCTTCCAAAGAATTCAACAGTGCTAGAAGCTTGTGCATAATTATTTTTGAAAATATAATCAAACTGTGATTATTTATTTTTCTTGCTCAGAGCTTACTATGCAATGATGTTTTTCATGGAGGAGTGCGAAAATATTGTCATACTAACAATTGATCACCGAGTGGCACAAGTTACTAAATTAGGAAGGCAGAACTCATGCCAATTAATTAAGCTTTATTCTAAAATAACTACTTACTTAAAGTAAAAATTGGTACTTACATTCTATGATTGCTTGAAGATCTCATACCTTTACCGATTTGATAGGATGACGAGATGGTATTGGTTGAGGTGACAATAAAGTTATTATGACATGATGAGGAAGCTTGCAAATGAAAAAGTCATTAATGAAGACAAGCTATCGTGGCGACTTTCATTTATGATGAAAAGATGGTGGCTTTATTTATAACTAGTAAAAATTTTAAAAAGAAAGGAAGGCATGTGTACCAGGTTGTGATAATCAAAGTATCGCAAAAATTCAAATTTAATTGAAAAAGGTGGTAGAATGAAGATGGATAAGTTCCAGAGCATGCTTGTGAACATGTGCTCGAAACCTATGACTAAGTTTAAGAGCACGCTTGATGGCATGCATCCGAAATGTAGAAGATGAAATTTTTTTGGAGCATCGCTGAAAGATGTCGTTGGAGCAGTGACCGAAGGAAGATTCTAGAGCATCGTCGAAAGATGTAGCCAAAGCAGCAACCGAAGGAAGATTTTGGAGCATCATCAAAATATGCAGCCAAAAAGAAGAAAAATTGATTGTGTATAACTCAAACTTCTAGAGCGTTTCTCCAACAACCACCATTCTACAAGATCTATAGTCTAATGTGATGAGTTGAGATACAAGTTCTAGAGCATCTAGGCATCAAATTCCAATAGTTCCATAGCACCTCCACAACAAAGTTCATGCATTCTAGAGCTTCGTCATAACAATATGTAAGTTTTGGAGAATTGGGCATCTGGGTCATCAAGTTTCAGAGCATCTGGAAAAGGTGCTCCAGAAGTTGTTTCTTTCTTCATGAGAAGTCCTACAAAATGGGGACAACATGTAGTTAAGTTCGAAAATAAAAACTAATGAAAAATGCTTTAAAATAACTGGTACACATGTCTTTTTATTACAATTTTCATGGTTCTTTTTTTTATTGGGTATAAGATATTAAGTGGACTATGCCTTGGAAAAGTCAATGCATTGGATTTCTCCCTGCATTTCTACCAATTTTGTAAATTCTTCCTTGTTGACAAGCTTATGGTAGATGTGTAGGCGATGACCATTGACTAAGAGAGTTCGTGTATCACCGTCAATGGGTTTCAACTGAACTATGTCATTCAAGAAAACTTCAGAGATTTCATATGGCCCCAACCAATGAGTCTTGAGTTTCCCTTTGTGATCTTTATATCTGGAATTGAATAGTAAGGCCCAGTCACTATTATGGAACTCTCTCTCTTTAATGTGTTTTTCATGCCAAATTTTTTGCTGATGTTGAACTAGCTCAGTTTGATGGATAACATCTAAACGAAGCTCATCCAATTCATTTAATTGTAGGACTCATTCTACTTGGGCTCATTTCAGATCTAGACCCAACTCCATAGCTATTCGTAGAGTTTGGAGTTCAAAATCAATGGGAAAAAGGGGTTTCTTCCCAAAAATGAGCTCATAGGGGCTGAATCCGATGGTGGATTTCCATGTCATGTTGTATGCCTAGATGGCTTCAGGCAATTTTCTAGCCCAATCTCTTCTCCCTGAAGAGACTATTTTTGTCAATATGATTTCTAGCTCCCTATTAGTTACTTCTACTTGGCCATTTGCCTATGGGTGATAGGGATAAGACTTCTTATGACTCACTTTAAAGTGGTTTGTAAATTCCAAAAGAACTTTAGACATGAATTGGGGTCCGTGATCTGTAACAATAGTTCATGGGGCACTGAACCTAAGAAAAATCTTACTATAGAGGAAATCTACAACTTGTTCCTCTATAGCAACACGTAGGGTCTGAAGTTCTGCCCATTTAGTTAGGTAATCGGTGCAAACAAGGATACAATCTTTCCCTTGGGAGGAAGGATCTATGGGACACATAAAATCCAATCCCCATTTTTCAAATGGTTCAAGGACAACCTGGGGCTGTAAGGGTATTTCTATAGAAGCAATTGGTCTTCCTACTCTTTGACATTCATCACAACGATGAATATACTTTTTAACGTCTTTATGTATTGAAGGCCAATAATATCCAATGCCTAAATTTTTATGAGAAGTTCTTTTTGCAGAATAATGACCCCCAGAAGGATCATCGTGACAGGCCCTTAGAATACTATAATTTTCATCGTCCTTGACACATCTTCTCAAGACCATATTGGGTCCACAACGGAATAAAATCCCATTAATCCATTTAAATGGTGCACTCTCTCTGATAAGTCGCTTCCTTTGTTTTGATGTAAAACCAGATGGTATTTTAGAAGCGGCTAAATAGTTGGCAATATCAGTGAACTAGTGTATCTTTATTGAAGTAGAAAATAGATTTTCATCTGGAAATTCATCTTGCACCAGTGCACAATCACCATCTTCTTGTTTAATCCTAGATAGAAAGTCTGCCACTACATTAAATCTCCATGGCTTGTCAAGTATTGTTATGTTGAACTTCTGAAGGAGCAAGAACCACCTCATTATGCGACCATTAACTACTAGTTTATTCATTAAATATTTCACAGCTCAATGATCTATATAGACTGTGACTTTATATCCTGTAATGTAATGGCAGAATTTTTTAATGGCATGAACCACAACCAATAATTATTTTTTCATAGTTGTGTAGTTCTTCTCAGCGGATTTTATGTTTTTACTAATAAAGTATATGGCATATTTACCCCCATTATCATCTTCCTACCCCATTACTACACCAATTGTGTCAGAATAGATATGGAATGGAAGTTTCTGTTTTGGGTTGTGCAGGACAGAAGCAAAGAAAAGCTTTTCCTTTATAGTGCCGAATGATAATTGACACTCAGGTGTCCAGTTAAACTCTACATCCTTCTAGAGAAGAGAAAAAATAGGGGAAGCTAGATCTTACTGAAGGCTTCTATAAACCTTCGATAATAACCGACATGCCCAAGGAAACTTCTAACATTCATTTGGGTTAGAGGAGTATTCTGTTGTTGAATGACCTCAATTTTCTTGGGATCAACTTTTATTCCCTGCGAGGATATATGATGTCCTAAGACTATTCCTTGTTCCACCATTATTAAACACTTTTCATGGCTAAGGGATAGTAAGTGATCCTCACAAAACTTTAATACTTTATCCATGTTCTAAAGGGCTTCATCATAGGTTGAACCATAGACAGTGAAGTCATCCATATAAACTTCTACACAATTGTTGAAAATCTCAACAAATATAGCCAGAACGACTCTCTAGAAAGTTGTAAGAGCATTACAGAGTCTAAAGGGAAGAACACGATATGGAAATGTGCCCCAGGGACAAGTAAACATTGTCTTATCTTGGTCTTTTGGTGCTACTTGAATTTGGTTGTAGGCACTAAATCCATCCAAAAAGGAGAAATATTTCTTCGGAGCCAAATTGTCTAGAACCTGGTCAACAAATGGTAAGGGAAAATAATATCGATTAGTGGCTTTATTGAGTTATCTATAATCTACATAGATTATCCACTTCTCATTTTTATTTGGCACTACAACCATAGGTGACACCCACTTACTATCCGAGATAGGATAAATAAACCTTGCTCGGAGAAGTTTCTCAATTTCAATTTTGACAAGATCTTTTAATGCAGGATTGAGTCTCCTCTATGGCTGACGTATAGGTCTTATATTAGGATCAATATAAATGAGATGTGTGCAAACACTTGGATGGATTACCCTCATGTCTATGTAGTCCCAATAAAAATATTTAGACCATTTTACCAACACATTAAAAATCGATCCTCCTCTACTTTTGTGAGCCAACTATTGATGTTCAAGGTTTTTCCCAGTAGTAGCATGATTGATTTTGTTCCTGGATAGGCCGAAGTGATAGTGTGAATTGGTCACAACAAGGTGTTGAGAGGACAACTATGAGGTATTAGTCGATGAAATTTAGTAATATCCTCAAAGAAATATCTAGTTCTAGGAATCATATTGGCCAAAGGACATGTCATTCCCATAGTAGTATAATTTTTTTCCATCCCATGTACATCAATCAGTTTCCATAGGATTTCCAGAGCATCAACCATTTCCTCATCACTTGAACCTATGGAAATATTCTCTACATCACTTACTAACTCATCCTCTAATTATTATTCATGCTGTTTAATGACTACCATAGCTAGCGAGGCCAAACTATCCCGATTATTGACATCTTCTGGTTCATCAACCTAGACTTTGCTATATTCAGTGGGCCTAGCAGGAGGGTACAAGAATAAGTGTTTACTATTTGGTTCATGAGAAATGGTCATTCCTCTTTCTCTGGAATTAATTTTAGCTATGATGGTGGCCAATCATGGTCTTCCGAGAATTATCAGATAGCTATCTTTAGGTGTAAGTGGCTGGATGACCTGAAAGTCAATTGCATATTCCCATCCATCAACTTTGACAAGGTCATTTTCAATAACACCCTTTGGAATGGCTATGGACTGATTTGCCATCTGTAAGACTGTAGTTGTGGGGCATAAATCAGTAAGACCTAATTTTTCCATTACATCCACAATCATTACGTTAATGGCTGCTCCTCAATGCACTAATGCATTTGGTATTGCTACTTCATTAATTGTGACCATTATGAGTGGACTACCGGGGTTATCATATTTTGGAGCGATAGTCTTTCTAGACAAAAAGTCAGCTAAATAGCCATCAATGTGCATAATATTTATTTTCTTTGGTTTCCTTCCTGGGGTTTTGATACACAACTGATTTAACTCAGGAATTTCCTTTATGGCTGGTAGTAAAGGAACCTCTATTTGTAGTTGTTTAATTTCTTGAATTAATTCAGTCTCATACATCAAATCCATTTCTAGAGTATCTTCCAAAGTTGTTGGTTTCAACTACTTCAAAAATGGTGCTTGAGTTTTCTCCTTTGGAGTGTTAGGAGTAAGAGGTTGAATTGTTCAACCCGAGCGCAACTGAAAATTTCCACAATTTATGACATTATCTTGTTTAGTAGAGTATATCAAAGTATTATGTTGATTATTCTTCGAATTGGGTAGTGGTTGCACTAGGAGTTGAGGTTGGTTTATCTATTCATTTTGAGGAAGATTCAGGGGTGGAGGTAAGAAAGTTTTTTGTTGGTTCCTACGAGGCCTAGTGTAAAATTGATTCTACCCCTGATTCCATTGAGGAGTAGTATCTTGTGGGTACCACTACTGTTGAGTTTGGTTTGGCCACTACTGAGTTCCCCATGATTGGTTCACCCATTCAAGGGGTCCCCAATAGGGAGCTCCCCAATTAGGTTGTTGAGGTAGTGGTTGAGGCCATGTTGGGGTCCATTGGTTACCAACCCAATTTTTTTGAGGTTTCCAAGCGAGATTCGAATTCTGTCCAAAAGGAAAGCTCTGTCCTTGGCATTGATTTACCACATTTATCTCTTCTTCGACATGTGCAATCATTTTTTTGGAATTCTTGAGATTAGTAAGGATCTTGCACTAGTTTGTAGGATGATTTTGTTCGCAAATTTGACAAAAATTAGCCTTGTGTAAAGGACATTCTCACAATAGGTGTTTATTTTGACATCTAGGACAATAAATGGACAAGGTCTCAAGATTACATGTCTTAGCTTGTATGACATCCAGAGTAGTGTTCAATTGAACACGTATATCCATTTTATGGTTGGAAATTTCCTCTTGGAGCTTGCCTATATCGTTGGACCCTTTGAAAAGAGTAGTTTGTGAATTCCTCCATGGGTATGTGAGAAATTTTGACATAATTTACATATTTCTTTGAGGTCCATTTGAGACACATCTCCTTTTCCCATTAAGTCAAGGCTTCACCTTGCATCCTCATCAAGTCCTTAAGAAATATAGTTTTGAGAATGTCATCACTAATGGTCTCTTCGCTACATTGTTTAGACAAGAAAATAAACCAATCTAGGTAGTCCTCCAAGCTCTCATCCTCATTTTTTCTTAGTTTAAACAGCTCCTCCTTTCGATCACTCACCCTAAAATAACTCTATTATTTATGTAGGAAAGAATTATCCATTTCCTCCCAAGATGTAATAGATCCTGAAGATAATCCCATAAACCAACGCATAGCTATATCCTTCAAATTAGAATGAAACAACTTTAGTTTCTGGTTATCATTTTTATAGTCATAGGTTTGGCAGAGAACCTTGAATTCGAAAAGAAATTGGTCTGGGTATTTTGAGTACAAACCAAAAAAGGTTGGGAGGAAAGTTGGAGAGATATTTTTCATTGTGGTATCATCATCCGCATCCAAAGTAATATGATACGTGAATGTTTGAGGTAGTTGTTGATCATTTTTAGTGTAGTTGGAATTATTTTGGTTAGCCTCAGCCCTTCAATCACCCATGATGTTCAGAGGAACGTATTCCTCTAGGATAATTTCTTCGATGACGGGTTGTTCTACTCGATGGTCTTTGGGAAGACAATGGAAAGCCTCAAGTGGACTAGGCTTAAGTATTTCATCAACCAAGTGGTCGTCTGAGCCTTGGGCTTCCCTATGTATGATGGGAATGTATTTTGGTGGGGGGGGGTTGGTATAAATCTTTCACGAGGGCCTCTTTTCCTGACCATGTAGAAAAGGAAGCCGAAGAAAGGATTTTTGTCCTAAAAGAGGTATTCGAGGCATCTCCTATTAACACTCAAGTGAAAAAGAACTCCCCAGTAACAGTTGCAAAAAGTGATAGGTTGTCATTAGGTCCCATTAGTTTAGAAGATAAAAGTCAATATGTCGACCGAGCAGTGTCTAAGGCAGTTTGCAATAGAAGAGGAAGGCTCAATTATCTCCCTTAGATTTTCTATATTTTTAACATTAACCTTTAACCTAAGGCCGCCTAACTATCTATTGGTAAACAATCTAACTTAAAGAAAGTTGAGAGTACATTAAGCTAGAAAGCATAAAATGACTAGCCTAGAAAACATGATAACTAAATAAGAAAGAATAGAAACAATTAAACTAAAAAGAGTATGAACTACAAAAGTAGAAAAGCTTGCAAATAAGCTAGGAAACATATAATTAAGCATATAAAATAATGGTTCACAACAACTAGCATACTACGGAAAGAACAGACAGTGAGTGCTGCAAAAATTCAGACTCTCTAACGATTGTATTAGCAACTTTTACAAGATTAACATGTGCAAGAAACTATACTCATAATTATCATGCATGCAATAAAAAAAATAGAAAGGAAATACTGATATATTTAATCTACTCTCCCTCGAGTGGCCAACTCTTGGGTTACTATGTTCGTCCTTAGGTCACATACATGACTGATTCAAAATTTCTTCCATTAAAGATAATTTTCATCTATAACTCAACAACTCAAAAATTGGTATAAGATAATCTCTTTATTCATATGTATTCAGAAACATGTTGAAAACATAACATTACTATTGTGCGTTATCATTTTCTTCTGGAGATTACATCTTTATAGAAAAACTTTAACTAAGTCTTAGATTTCAGATGGCATGGATAACCATTGAAAAATTCTATAACAAATTAAAAATGAACTTTTATGTCTTTAAAACCCATTACATAAATATTAAAGAGGCTCGAGTCGAGCCATGAAGTCTTTAAACTTAAAAACATAACATAAATTAAAGCTAACAACAACTATATCCTCGGTCCATCAGCCTAAAGTTCTGGAGCATGTTTCCAGTGCATATCTTCAATATTTTCTAGAGCATGTGTTGGCTGGATTATTTCCAACTGCTGCATGATGTTCGATTATTACCCTACAAAATACTCAAAACAACCCATTAAATCTATATTGGCAAAATACTTCAATAAATCATAAAAAATAAAGTTTGTACAATTTTTCCTTAAAAGACAAGCAATTATTTCTCCTAATGTTTAATTAATTAGTGGAGGATGAGGATTTTGCACATATGAATAGGAATTCCTTGTATTATTCTGATGAGGTTATTTTTACCTCATCAATGATAGCATAGAACAAGGACAACAATGCAGTGCACTAGATTCCCAGAGGCATGCTAACATCTTGTACATACCAAAAATCGAGAATATAATAGAAAACAATAAAGTGACTACTAACAATCTAATTACTAAGAACTTCTAGAATGCAGGAAAGTAACATAATATAATAGAACTAAAATAAAGAAAACTAAGTAAATGTAAATTATAAAGTGAGAAGAGAGGAAGATAATTCTTACAACAACCCAAGAAATGAATCCTCCAACAAAGAAATATCTTCAATATCTACACACATAAGATCGAGGAAAAATGTTGGGGATTTTTAGGGGTTTGCCTCAGTCAAACCCCTATTTCAATGTTTCCACCTCCATGGACAACTAGATAGATAGAGAGATAAATAATAAACAAAAATTAAATGAACACAAGAGTGATAAAATAAAACCCTACTCAAGGAGAAGAACTTTCAAGGCTTGAGGAAGTCAAGGAGAGAGACAAAGTTGTGAGAGCCAAGAGAGTTGAGAAGAGTGTTGTAAGAGCTTGAGAGTATTGTTATAGCACGTTGTAGAGAGCTGTGCAAGCAAAATAGTACGAGTAAGACAATAGAATTTAAGAGAGAAGCTAAGAAGATAAAGAGAAGCTAGAAGAACAAATGAATTGAAAAGATAGTATTTAAAGAGAGAATAGGAGGGAAAAGAAGGTTCTGGAGCCATTACAAGGAATCCTAGGCTATTACCATCGACAAAAGTAGCTGACAAGTGGAAAGGTACTCATAAATGACCATTTGAATGTCAAAATGTCATGACGATAGCGTGGCGTGTAGACATTATTGTGATGCGCTAGTGTCTAGATAAATCATGCTCAAAGATGATAGGAATGAGAAAAGCACAAGGTTTGACACAAATCAGACACACAAGGGTAGCTACTAAAAAGGGGTCTTGAGCATCGTGAGAGGGAAAAAGGAAAATGTAAGGGCTAAAATGAGCCTACACAAGTTCTAAGGGAGTGGACACTAAAGTGGATACAAAAATGCATGTGAAATTACAAGGGGTGAAATTTAATGAAATTACACATAAACCATATTTAATAATTACATTAAAGATTGCTCCAAAATATAGAGGGTCATGTATGATTGGGGGATTCTTCTGAGTCTTCTCCTCAACAATTTTATTTCCTTTCTTTTTCTACAAGGATATTTCTTCTTCTTCTCCTTGTCTTGTTATCTTCTCTCTTCTCTTTCAAATAAAATATTTGTACTTATTCTTCATCCTCTTCATCATCATCATTCTCCACCTTTTCTTCTACCTTCTTCTTGATTAACTTTTTATTTATTTCATTATACATGCCAAACCTCTCTACAATTGGATCCCTAGGTTTGCTAAGAAAAATTTCAACATATGCAATCTAATTATGTCCAAAGACATCATAGGGAAACTTTTTTATCCATAAAATTCTTGGTTCAACTACCTCCATATAACAATTATCTTTATCCACCATAAAAGTGATATCATTCTTTCATCTCTCTATATTTTGTGAGGGTATCCTATCCCTCTTTTGTATTTCATTTTAGAATGTTTTAAAGAATCCTAAAAATGTTGTGTCATATTATTTGGTATCCAAAAAACTATGCATGTGGTCCCTAAGCTAATGTGCAATAGGAATATCCCTTCTCTAGACTACATTATTTCAACTAGGCAATTCCTTCATGAAATAAAACGTAAGACAAATAATCAAAGTGCGATACTAAAAATGTAGTGTGATTCCTTGGTTGTCTATAAATTATCCAACTACTATTTTTGCAAGAGCTCAAAAATATCATAATCCTTTCCTTCCTTTACCATCTAATGAGTAGTGTAGATGGTGGTGGTTGTATCAAACCCTTCCTTGTTTGTGTAATAAACCTTGTATGAAATTTCCATCCTAGCTACTGAACCCCTAGGTTAGATATGTCATCCATAATTAGAGTTCTTTTATAAAAAAATTTCTCTTGTAAGCTTCATAAAATATTCATTCTTCATGGCCTTTAGTGCCATAATAGGTCTGATGGAGCACAAACTAGTAAAAGGCTTGATAGTTTCCTTTTTGATTAAGTAGGGTTGATCAAGCCAAAAGATATCTTCATGGATCTATCTCAAGGTTATTCTAACCCATTCAACTTCATATAATTTTTTTGGAAAACCCTTGCACACATCTAGTCATTTTGTCTCTATATTTGCATACTCCATCTTGAGCTAAAAGTCATCACCAAAGAGATGATTTCTTCTAAACTCTTACCAATCTAGATGGTTGACTCAAAATTAGCTATGAGTGAATATAGATGTTGACATCTTCATAATGAAGCACATTGATTGGAATGTGAGAAAATGCTCCATCCTTGTAAGCTACAGTAGATATGTATGGATGTTTTTTGAATTGTTTCCTTGGCTTCTCAATAACATCAACAACTATTGGTGTAACCATGATAACACCTTTTGAATACAAGGGTTTTATGAGAAAACTAGAGAAATACCTATGAATACTTTTGTTAGGGTTTTTACACAATTCAATGAAAAACCTTATTCACTTAGCTCCTTCTCACACTTGATGTCATTTGAATGAGATCAAATTTTATCAAGTAGGGAGTAAATACACTTTAGACTTACCTTGGTTGATTCACATTAAATGCATTTTGGTACTTGACACAAACAAATATTCACTTGTCTGGGGATATCAAAAAGATCCATGATAATTCAAAAAACTTCCATAGATAGTGTATTTTATCTAGAATATTGAGCAAGCATATCCATGTCATCATTAACCATTATGCTTGAGATTTTAGTATCTTATGCTTTATAGGGGTTTTGAAAAAATTGCAATTTCAACTCCCTTGAGCCAATACTTTGTTGGAGTTGTTGGAGATTGTTGCACTGTGTTCTCAATAGTGTGGTGATGATGAAAAGGAGTTGTGGTGTTAAGAAAGTGTTGCATATATTGATGTCAAACTCTAGTGTGGTCAAGGTGAGAAGATGTTGTGGTGTTGATTAGGTGTTGCAAATGCAACAGGTTCGCTTGGATTCCAAATGATTTTGAGAAAATTTGAATAAAGAGTACAAGTTGACAAAGGTGTGTTTTGTGTTGTGCTCCACATTTCTTCATGAATGAAAATGTTCTTGTGCGGTTTGGACGTGATGATTAGTGGTCTTTGAAGGTGTTATATCTGAAGTTTCAGGTTCTAGATCATGCAACAATAGATGTACAAAGTTGTGTCACACTTAGCCAACTTATCAACACAACTAGATTTTGGTATTTCTAAATAAAAATTAATTTTGTTCAAGCATATGATATAGTAAGATTAATTGTAGATAAGTTAGATATTTCCACAATTTTTCCAAGAAAAATTATAGGCTAAATGCATATTTAACACTACTTTGAGGCCAATTTACCAAAAATATGATTATTTGGAAAGCATTGTGTTTCAACAACTCCCACTCATGTAAATCATTTTTTCTCTTAAATATAAAAAACACCCTTTTGTAGATTCATAAGTGTAGTTTTCAAAAAACTAAAATTTAATAGTTTAATTATTATTTATATTTTATATTTTATTTTTACTAAAAGTAGGTTATCAACACAAAATATTAAGTTGATTACCATGTCAAGAAAAACTACCAAAAATTTGAAAAAATTTTGAAAAAAATATAATGCACTAGATAAAAGAAAAGTTGGCATAAGTTCTTTTTCTATTTTAGATAAATATTTAATATAAGAGTTGACATCAAATGGAAATAAATATGTTTTAATAAACACACATTTTAATATTCTTAGACATGGAAAATTGACCGACACACTTGATCCTAACTACTAACATCATTTCATCCCGAATCACCTTCTCATCTTGTCATCATTTTTTATCTCTTAATTAAATAAATCATTATTTATCTGATTAAGTCATTCTTCCTTGTTGATTAAATTAATAAATTTAATTTAATTAACCCTAGGTCTTTGTTTATTTAAATAGTTCATCTTATTTAAATTAAATCTCTAAAGTCCTATTAAATTGAATAAATTAAACCTTATTTAATTTAATTAGCATTAGCCCCTTTAGTTAAATAAATAAAATCATTTATTTAATTAAACCTTTCTTCTCAATTTTGATTTAAATCAATTCATAAATTTAAGTCTTTTTTCTGTCACATCCCCTAATCTCCTATTAAAATAATTAACCTTTGATTAATTTAATCCTAATCCATGTCACATCCTCTAGAGAATGCAACTTGCACAATAAATCATTTATTTTGATTTATTAAATACCTATTTTCTCTCAACATGGAATAAGGAGGGGAATATTCTTCCAAGTTTGAAAATCCCTCCAAGGGGATTTATACATCCAACAAGACATTCATTCCTCTTGCATGTCCTTGTACATTGAGCCAAGTGGAATTTAATTCATTATTTTTCCCTCTTACATGTCATTTCACAAATTTGAATTTCCACCTAATATCATTTATTGTGCACAATCACCAAAATTTGCTCAAGCTTCCCCCATTCACATTCTGACAAGTGGCACTTGGCCATTGGATGTTGAATGATCCCACATTGCTCAATCTTTCTCATTCTTCCAAATTTGAAATCTATAAATAAGAGGCTCTTCTCCTCAATCCTCATCCACAATTTGAGAGAAAAGTTATTATCTTCACATTTAGAGCAATTCCATCCATTTTCTTGAGCATTTGCCATCACCATAGCTAGGTTATTGCAGGTTTTCTCGAGGAATCATCTAGTTCTTCATCAACAAAGTGGATCAATCTCCATCAAATCATCAAGCTTACAAAGGAGTTGAGAAATGGCTAATTTATACACATCATTGGCACCAATTCCCCCATGAGATTAAGTGTTTGCATTGCTTAAACAAAATTTAATTTAGTTTCTTGTATTGTTCTTCATTTCATTTCTATCTTTGAGCATTGCTAATGAATTTCATGGGGAATAATTTTTCTTACTTGCACTTGCATGTATAAGATTGGGGTTCACATTTTGGTGCTAGAAGGATGGAAAATCTCAAGTTTTAATCATATTTTTCAAGAAATTTCATGCTTTTTTGCTCTCTTTTTTTTTGCAGGTTCTAGGATACGCAACCACTGACTATCAAGCGACACAATATTAGACCGATTGAAGTTCCAAACTCGACCGTTGAGCTCTTCCCGCTTGAAAATTGAAATTTTCAAACTCAACCACTGACCTTTCAAATTTCAAACTACACCGCTAGGTTAAATAATGCCACAATCACGCTCTTTGTTTCACTACGAAGTGCCACTATCAGAAATTAGCGGCAATATATTGCATCACTGGAGTTTCTAGACTCCATCGCACCCACTGACAACATCGTTGGGTTAATGTAAAAAGTGCAAATTAGTTTAATTTTGGCATGTGCTTTTTAAATCTTGACTTTTTGGACTTCTAACCTGTTTGTTGTCTCCGTGTTTTTTGGTTTTAATTAGTATTTTGTAGGTTAGGGAAAGGAGGAAAAAAAAGTTAGAGGTTGCATTATGACATCATTCTCACATCATACCAAGTGTTTTAAAACACTTTAGTGTTGTTTAAACACTCTTAGAGAATTCATAATCTCTCTTGAAAATTTGTTACCTTTTATGTTTTTAGGGCATACTAAATTTCCTTTGGGCTCTAAAAAGAACAATACAAAGTTTTCAATTTTGCAAAGAAAGGGTTAAAATGAACTTTAAGAAAAAATCACTAGATTTGGTTTGAGGATTAACAATTGAACAAGGAAAATTTCATATTTCCTCTGGTGCTTAAAAATAATTCATCATTGCTTTGAAGGATTAAAAATGAACATGTGCTTTGGTGTCTTGTAATTTTTTTTGCAAAGTAATTTCATTTAAAAAGGTGCATGCACTTCTCTCGTGCTTCATGATGATCTTCAGAATCAGAAGTATTTTTGGTGACATTAAGTTGCATAAAAGATTTCCTCCACATTTCGATTTAGGTGCGTAAAAATTGAGCCAATGTTGCGAGTGTGAGTGTGGCATATTGCGAGTGTTCTCCCTTTGTTTTTTAACAAAGGTCAATTGAACTATGGGATATGCTTGCTTGATTTTGTTTATCTTAGAGGGCCTAACTTGTGGGAAAAAGTAATCACCCAAGGGAATGACCCAATCAAGAACATGCTAAGGACAAGCAAATTCCAATCGGTATATAAGTGTGGATTCTCAAGGAACGTTCGAGAATCATGAGGATTATTCTGACAAGAAGGGAAGCAATGGTCTCTCGCTGCATGGATAGTCCTCCACAACCAAAATGCTTGCATTAAAACCCTTGTTTATCAAAGGCCAAAATCCTTAACTATTTATTGGTGCAAAAGGTCATGTCCTTTGAATCCACCCCACGTATACATGTGATTCTATTGTAGAGATGAAAAGTATGCCATGGGAGATTCATGGGTACTAATGCTTGGTTGACTCGAGAAGCAAGTGCACTGTAAGGGGGAGCCTATGTGGTCAAGAATCTAATCATCTACACTAAATATGCATAGCTAGATTTATCCAAGTGGGATCCCAACAAATATTGTCTCTTCATCCTAGGTTTATACATGTTCTTGGAATCGAAAACGCATTGCTTTGATCGAAAACATTGGAAAAAAAAAATTCAACAAAGATCTTCAAAATTTCAAACCCTTTGTAGGAAGCAAATACCCTTGACGAATTCAAGTGCTCTTGCTTGACCTAGGGATTTTATCCTTAGAGGCTTCTAAGTACTTGGAATTAATCACAATTTTCTCTCTCTAAAGTCAACCTAGGAAACTATGCTCTTGAAACCTTGATTTTCACATAATGGACCTTATGGAATGGAAAGGAATCGAGACATAGAGATTTAATTTGAAATTTTAATCAAGAAATTAATTTTGGTAAAAGGAAATCATTAAGAAAAGATAAGGAAAATTGACTCCACACATGTGTTCTCTCAAATGATTTCCTGCAAAATCAAAATCCGCAAGCCTAAATTCAAAAAGCTTAGCCCGAAGGACCATGAAGAGCATCTTTCAAGGCTTCATGAGGTAAGAGAAAGATTGGTTTACAACTTCTACAAGAAATCTTCAAGAAATAACCCTAACTTGATTGAGTTTTATTATCAGCAAAATCCCAATCTCTTTCAAATGTTTTCTTTTCTCACATAGGAAGTATGGCATGTTCGTCAAAACCGAGGTCTTGTAAGAAGGAGTTCTATCTAGGTCAAGTCTAGGATCAAAATCATCACTCGCACCCATCTCTCAAAAAAATCAAAATCATCTCAGCAACAAACTATTGGGAACTTTGAAAGCATCATCATGCTAAACTTCTAGGCAAAAATCAAAATCATCTTGTTTGACTTAACACACTTAGTCAAATTATCAATCCTTATGGACAATTTTACCCCTTGATAAAAACCCAACATCTTATGGTCTAGGAGTTCATTATCTTGTTTTTCTTAACACACCTAGCCAAATTATCCTCTTGTGCATGAGTTTTCTCTTGGATAACACAAATTCCTAGAGTTTACAAGTCAAAAATCACTTTGTTTGACTTAACACACTTAGTCAAATTATCCTCAATCAAAATCCAATCAAATCAAGCCCTAAAGTTTAGCATTTTCCCTCAAAGTTCTTCAAGAGTTTCCATCATCCATATCATCCATATTTTTTTTATCTCATCCCCATCATCACTTTGATCCTTAAATCTATCCTAGTTCTTCTCTTTTTGTACTTGAAATTAGATCAATTGATCTCTATTTTATGCTGCAAACAAGATTTTAACACAAGAAGAAAATGGAAATCACCAAGGAAACATCAAATTCAAGTGATCTAAGTCAAACTTCCCCCGAAATGAATCTTGTCGGATTAAG